>ML794215.1:276159-305284 GCA_009831015.1 Picea engelmannii | reverse complement strand
ATTACTTGATGTCTCACATGTGCTTTTCCATCACATTTACTCACTAAGGATAACACCAAAAACATCATCAAAATTTAAAGTATTTGAAATAGAGACATAGTTACTTATAGCCATGACCAAGCCGTTCCATATTTTTTGCAATGAGCACAAGATTAGAAGAACCATGACCTCATCATCAAAGTCCACTTTTACAGAACTTAGTTGATTAGTAACCATATTAAAATCATTTAAATGATCTGCAATCGACCCACCTTCTGACATCTTCATATTAAATAATCTCTTCATTAGAAATACCTTATTGGACGCCGAGGGTTTTTCATACAATTTAGCCAATGCGTCTATCAAATCCTTCATTGTATTTTCTTTCGAAATATTGAAATCCATCGACACTTCCAGGCTCAGCCGTATCATTCCTAGAGCCTTTCTGTCAAGAATCTCCCATTCTTCATCCTTCATGATCGTTGAATTCTTTGCTACTCCACCCAATGGTAGGAATAGATCCTTTTGATATAAATAATCTTCCATATGCATCTTCCATAACTGGTAGTTTTGGCCATTAAATTTTTTGACCCTAAACTTTCCATCTTTTGACATTGCTCCCACTCGAACCAGGAACCCTCTTTTCCTATGAGTTACGTTTCGCTCTGATACTAGTTGTTAGAAAAATAGGAGCATGGAGAAATAAAATAAAACAAATGCAGAAACAAAACACAGAAGATACACAATACAATAGAGACAAATATTTACGTGGTTCACCCAATGTGGGCTACATCCACTAGAGAAATTGTTAGGTCCTTCCTTTATTATTATCCAACAAATGAAGGGACACAACCTACAACAAACCCACTGTAACTTCCTCTTCTTTCTCTCACAATCTCCTATCTCAGAGTACAATATTCACCATAATGCATAGTTGCAACGCATTTCCCTCATAACAGAGGGTTTCCTTCTAGGGAAAAAAACCCTAACATAATTTCTACTGTTAGGTCTACGAGCTTATAATGAACGGTCCATATTTACAATGAAATTACAATATACTTTTCCAAGAAATTTTTCCTTTCGGGGCTCGCTTGCCCCAGGACCCCGCAGAGGGGGTAAACCCCCTCTACACTCCCCCACATGGAAGAGTGTACATACTTCTGGGGTGTAAATACTTCATGGGGTATAAACACAGCTGAAATAAAGGACCTATGAATTAGGAATATAATCAGGCCCCAAAACCAACAACATCAACTAATTCTACCTCGACGCACACAGTTTTACCCTCCAAATGCAAGGAGAAAGAGGGAATTATACCATGTGGTAAAAAAAATCGGCCATCAAATGTAGTAAGAAATGTGGGTGATGGAGAAAAATCAGGTTGGTTGATGGCCTTCCAACATGCCAATGACATCACACAATTCGAGGCACCATCATCAACCACCATACGAAAAATGTTTCTTGTCAACGATTTCGTGGTGTATGCCACTACTATTTGAAAGGAAACATGGTGAGGAAGATAAGGTTTATGGTAATTCAGATAAAAAATGATCATTATTGAGTTATTGGGCTTCTCTGCTCCCAGGGTAGACAATAGATCTTTTATCTATGAGGGGAAACTTTGGAGAACCTCTAGGGAATACATTGCACAAGGATTTTGTGCCAGAGCCTCCACGATGGAGTAATTATAAGAATCCCTTACGTTTGGGTTGTGAGAATCCTTTTTGAATGCAACTTTAGGGATGTGAGTCACTGTTTCTCCCACTGTCTTCTCAACTTGAAGAGGATCCAATGGGTTGGAGGCCTCTTTCCCTTTTCAATAGATTCTGGTGTTCCATAGTTATGATACCTGGTCGATAAATTCACTTTGGCTTTCATCATATAGATGTTTGTGGCCCCGTTATTATTATTGGGCATGGGGGTTCCCTGACTGCCCCCAGCTGTGCTTGTGGATGAGGAAGCTTGAGCCATATTTTTCCCTTGTGGAAAAGGGTTTGTCAACAAAACAAGATTTTTTTGTGCCAATAGCTTCTGGGCTTCCTCAAGTCGAGGGAATTGATGAGTCATATGGTCATTCATGCAAATATTACACAGAAACTTCACCTTTCTCTTTTTATTTTTAGCATTGCCAACATTATTTGCATCCTTCTTATCCCCCTTACTCTTTTTTTTTTTGTTTCCTCTTTCCCTCGGTGTGTTGATTACCCTTGGGATTAGTCTATTGAACACTATGTACATCCAACGTCTAGGTTATGGGGGAAGCTGAATTAGGGTTTTGGCTAGCCACAATATGCTGAATCAATAATTTTTGTAATTGATTAGACAATAGATCCTTGGACTTCCTCTATGATTATCCTACTATGCCATTGACATGAAGCCCAAACTTCTATTTGGATTTGTCTATATTTGATCATGGTACATCATGTAAGATCTTGTATAGCATACCAAACTAAGAGTAAATCAGCTCGAGATGCTAGGATCTCATAATAGCCTCTTCTTTGGAAAACACCTCGAACATTTCTATGTCTTTGGACACACAAGGAACCAAAGACTTTAAGAACCACTCAAGTAAAAATGAAGGAGGAAACTTGAATTTAATAAAATTCTTTCGTTGTTTCTATTCCTGGATGTGATCTGAGATATGGTCAACTTTCATCTACTCAAAGTTGAAAAACAACTCGGTGTCGACATCGTACCTCACTGGAAGCTAGAAATGGTTCAAGAAAACAATATTCGGGTCATTAAAGTAAGAATACTTCGAGTTGTCGATCTCGATATACCATTTCGTTGCACCCCCTATAAGAGTGCATTGAAACAAGTGCAATTGAATGGAGTCATCATTTAACTAGTTGGATGATCACCACAAGTAAAAATTCGTCACATGATCACTTGGATATTTGCCAAGATTTCCATCAAACTTAGGGATGTCTAAAGGCAACTTAGTCGGCATGGGGGGCCAACGTGGATCATGAAAAATCGAGTCATTTAACAATATCGAAAATTGTGGAAAATGCAAAGCTTCCATAAAGTCTTGGTTGAGACACATTTATATGAAAAGAGGGGCTTGGATTTTGGTTGGCACCAGGTTGCCAAGAAAAGTATGACTGTTGTCCAGGGGTTTGGTAGATACCATGACATATATTTCCAACGAAAGGGGTTTTCATATGATGCTACATCATCAGTTGATTCCCAAAGTTAGATGACATGGATTTTGCAAGGATTTCTCCTTGTACAATGTTCCACAGACCTTGGTTGTGGATTCCCCCAATCGAACCTTCTGGCATAGGTACTGAACCTTTCCCAGGGTTCCATAGAGTTTGGGAGGGGTTTCCCTCAATCGGCATCCCTTGCAAGGGAAACAAGCCCCACCAAGGATTCCCAAGACCTTGTGAGGAGTAAGATGTTTTCATCTCTCTCTATGAAGGAATGAAACCTTGTGTAGGGTTTTGGTGATCAAATATGGGGTTTCCCCTAGTCAAGAAACAATACGAAGTAAAAGTGTTATTTACAAATTCATCGAAGAAATAAAACAAGATTGATCCCACCATAGTCATGTAGAATTAAGGTCCTTTACTCCCTCCACTGAAAAAACTATAGTTGGTATTAGGCTCGATTGGCTGCTGAAACATGCCACCGAGTGAAGGGAATGGAAGAGGGATGAGACCCACACTGTAAGGAATAGATTTGAATGGGGAAGTGGTGCCCATGACAGATCCTTGCAAGGGAGAATTAGAGCTCCTTTCCTCTAGAAAAATGGTCTATAGAGTAGAGTACGTGAGAACCGAGTTAGAGTCTAAACCATGGATCCCATATAAAATGGGAGCACTCAACATGTTCTGAATGAAGGAAATAGTGTTCTAAATCATCAAAGGAATCAAACCACAACCCAAAGTAGTGGGCATCTGGGTAGTCGTATTACTGACAGGTAGTGGTGGGGGATGATGTATAATTTCCCCTCTTGCATTAGCTATGATGGGAGTATGAGGAATCCCAGACAAAGTAGTGCTAGTTGCTTCCATTGTCACTTTTCGAAAAAACATTTGTTCAGGAGAAGTCACCTCATGAGGGACTATTTGAATTAGAAGTGGTGCTGATAAGTCAATGATCAAAGGATTTGTTGGCTTGAAACCTTCAGTCTCGAGGTCAGAAACAATGGATTCCTCCAGTGCAGGAAATTATTTTCTTGAATTTGGATTAGGTACAGTTTCCCATGGCCCGATATCTTCGAACGATCCTTCTTGATCTAGCCTACGCGTTAACGGTGGTAGAGGTGGCTCCAAAGTAATCGATGAAATTCCCTAAATCTTATGCAAATGACAAAGTTGTTGATATTCCACCTTGTGAAATGATCAATCGACACTGTAAGTTTTGGCTAGCATGGAATGCAAAGCACACAATAAAAGTTCCTAAAGGAAAATCAAGCAGATAACTAACTAGTAGGAAGAATAGTTATGCCAATCAACACTAGAGAAAATTATCAGTGAAAGTGTAACTCGAACATGGAAACACCCTATGGGTATACTCTGCAAAGTGCGATCCGACCTCTTCTCTAGGTACCATGGTATACCCCCACAGTCACCTGTGTAATTCCGTAAAAATCGGCAACTAGGTAGCCAACTCAGAGTCAGTCACCAAGAGGGTACAATCGACAGTTGGGCTCATTGTAATGAGCAGGATAACAAAGTCTAAAGCCCTTATAGCGTACAAAAGGCAATTGTTCCAGAAGACAACTGAGGATCTTGAACGGATTCGAGGTCCATGAGGCTCCGTAGTCAAATTCGATCAGTGTGATTCCCAAGAAAGACCCTCAATATACAATCCCCACTATGCTTGGTCCAAATTTGGAGGAGTTATATCCTCTACCTTTCCTTACACGACCTCATGTTTATCCCCTGTGTTAGAGGGGGGTCCTGGATGACTCTTACGACATAGGACTTTTGACACTCCCTATCACAGACTCCAATGTTTCTTTAGATGGACTTGAATAGTTTCCTCTTCTCACCTATTTACAGCCCTAAAGCCTAGACTAGTTGGTGGACCCTACAAACAAAATCCTAATAGATTTTAAGTTAAGTGTTGATTTTATGGGCTTGACTTACTCAAAGGGTATGAACGTGAAACTTGTGGTGTTTGAAGGAGACGAAAGAGAAGAAAACTTTAGAGCATTTATGAAAAAGAAAAATAGATACTTCAAATTTAAAGAAAAGGCTTGTAAATATTTGTGAACATCAATGTTTCAAAACAATATTCCAAGATCCTATAACTGAAAGTTTCCTAAAAGAGATTTTTCGTTTTATAATGAAAAATTACTAAATTTTCAGGAAAATAGTTAAGAAGGAACTTTGAAAAATAACTCTTTTCTTTTTTGCAAAAAGACAACCTATGATACTATAACCAAGCTAAATGCATGAATGCAATCTTTTTTTGATTTCTTGAAATGCTTAAACAAGAAAAACACAAGTAGAAGATTATTTTTGTTTTTGAAATAATAAACTAGATAAAGACAAGATAAAACCCAAGACTCATACAGACCCTAGATCACTGTGTAAACACATGGAACCATAAGAATCCAGAGGATCATCTAACACTTATAGGACAACTCTAAACATATAAAGAAAACAAAAGAAGATCAAGAAACAAGTTGAAAATGAATCTTTAACCCAACCTAAGACCACTAATAGACACCCTGTAAAGTCCAAGAAAGGCTTGAGAATCCCAAAGCTTCTATCAGGAAAGAGAAAAACTCTTCTTTTTTAAAAAACCTTTCAAGACACAAAGATGCGGGATGTTGCACTAGCATCTTGTGTATGTACGTGGGTTGTATAATGTGTCGACTGCATATGTAAGTGAGATGAACCAAAGAAGGGTGCCTACACCTATGAAAGGTTTCAAAAAGAAAAAAGGCTTGGTGGACTGACTGGGTAGGAAAGGATGGTAAGCACCTAGAAGGTGATCAGAGACCCTATACTGACTTAGTAAAACCTAAAAAACTGGAAAAGAATTTGAAACAAACCAATTTAAACCAAAATCTCCCACTAATACCCTAGAGAGACTCCCTAGTGGAGTCGCCAATTCTACTAGCGGGAAAAATCCCCCTATTGCTATATTGGATCGAGGAACATGCAGAGCACTAACTTCCCTTAAAATACAGTTCTATTCCTAAGCTACCCCAAAATTATCTAAACTGAAAGATAAGAGAGAGGAAGGAATATCAATAGGTGTACCTTTGGTCCTAACATCCGGTGTAGACCTCATTTTCCTTTGTAGCTTTCTGGATTGTGGGTCTCCTCCCAAAGATGACCTGCAAGAACACTTAGGCAAACAATGCTACAAATATACAATCTCTACTTGTTACTTACAATATTAAGATACAAGCATAGATGCATTAATTAATTTAAGTATAAAGACACAATGTATTGGGACAAGAAATAACTCTTTTATTCAATAAGAAGATCATAAATATTACAACCTTCTTATCAGAAAACACTCCGTGAACCAGGTCTAGGCTCCTCTTATTACTACTCCAAGTGCATCATTCCCATAGTTTCCTCTCACAAGCAAATGATCTCTTGGGAAAAAGGAAAGGGTTGTATAAGGAGAAGGGGTTGGAGGGGGAATGTTGAGGCCAAATCTCAGAAAGAGCTGCAAAACTTGGGCTAGAAGGGGAAGGGATTTTGGCAGAGTTTATTTGTTCTCCTGCTTGATGTTGTAAATGAGATCCCAATACCTCTTTTTATATGAGAAAAAGATGGTTATTCGTTTTGGGGATGGGCTACAATGGGTGAAATGGTTGGAAAACCCTTGATATCCCATAAACTCCGTCGAATTCCTTTTGTATATTTTTTGCAACTTTTGGAGGTAAACAGGGGTTTTCTAGCATGAAACTCGCATATGTACATGGGATAACTAGTATGCAACTAGCGTGTGTATGCGGTTTGTAGTTCAACAAGGCGAGTACATGTTCCAAAAAATTATTTTTTAAGAAGGATCCTCAACAATAATTTGGAAAATTGTGTAAGTGGAAAGGCCAATGCCATGTATGCATAGGTAGGGACATTTTGGACTATAAAACTCTTGGGAAAGAGATAAATAGAGAGATTTTTGAATGTAATAGGGTTCAATTTTTGGGATATCAAGCATTAGAATTTTGGTTGGACCTGAAGCATAAGACTGTAAATTTTCCTACCTGGTGAATATAAGTCTTGATGAGAGTGTTTGTTTTTCTTCTCAAATCTTTGTGTGTTCTTAATCTTATCTAGATGCAAGTTGGAAATGTATGCAAAGTGTAGTTTCCTTTCCTTTCATCTATTGCTTCAATGAACTGTTTATTTCTATGCAACTCGGTTTCAACTATTTTTTGAAGTAGATAGTTGATTGTATTACAACCTTGTTTGGATTATTTGTGTCAAGATACATGTTTTAGATCTGGAATATTATTTCCAGTCTGAAATTTCATACAACAAGTAATATTGTATCCTTACCTTCTCATCAAAATTCATGCCACCATCTAAGGGGAACCTGTAGTAATATTCTTTGAATAGTCCTACCAGGTTTCTACCCTTGAAAACCTACCTATCAGTTGACCAACAAACCTAATTCATTAAAGACAAACCATTCCAAAACTTKAGGTGGCCTAGATATGCCCTTTAGCAGTCAGGTGAAGACCTTAGGACCATCATCTTTTGGCGTCGTTTCTTGGGAACAATGTAACAAAGTGTATTTCCCTGGGAGAATAACAACGATCAAATATAATMTTTGATGGTGAACAAATATCAGGAACAAAGGTGACTACCATATTTCACTTGGTGACTCGACTGAATTCAAATCTATTAAGGAATTATGGCTCCCAAGAAAGGATCTAGGAAATAAAATCCTAAGCATACTAAAACTCMAAAAGTCAACATTTATATTAATGGTGACAAATCCAACCCTGATTAAGATAGATAATTAAGGAAGAATACCATTTCTCATAGATACCCCTTTCGATCCAAAGGCAATCCCACAATTGAAAAAATTTCCTCTGTCCACAACAAGAAGTAGCCAAAGGTTGTCATTTTTCATAATCCCCTTGTGATTAGTCCTCATACAACCCTTGTATCAAAATTTTCATCATCATATCCTCCATCAACCACACCCACAACTCGCCCTCAGCCTTAGAGTCCAATTGTCCCGAACATGGTTTTCACGAGGATGTAATCCATCATTACATCTAGGTATGCACCTTTGGTACTGCCTCAAAACTTAAATTCCTTTCCCACAGGTGACTACATGAAATATCTGCCAAGGTATGATGGTGAGGGGGAGGTGATTGATGAAGAACATCTGGTGTCCTTTTACAATTTTACAAACAACTTTAACATTGAACATGAATATGTGTGGATGAGTTTGTTTGTGAAAAGTTTGTATGGAGAGGTAAGGAAGTGGTTTCATGGCCTAACTCCATATTCTATCACATGTATTGAGGCATTGGATGAGGATTTTCTAAAACAATGGAGAGATAGGAGAGACTACATGTATTACATAACTGATTTTGGGGATTTAAGAAGGAATACTGACGAGTCTGTATCAAACTTCACCAAGAGATTCAAAAAGATGTATACAAAGATTCCTGATGAGATTAATCCCACTGAATCCTTAGCCAAGTGAAAATTCTTTTGATGATGAAATTTATCTTTTTTTGAGGGAGAGGAGGTCCACCACTTTGTTGTTCATACAAGAGGAAGCTATTGAGTTTGATTCTGACATCCTAGTGTCAAACAAATTGAAGAAAAAATCATATAGGGATAAAAAGAAGTATAGGGAAGAGTTGCCTTCTTCCAACCTAGCAGAATCTGACCCAAAGATAGATGAGGTTACGAGAACCTTGAAATCCCTAGCTTCATATATAGCTAAACTGAAATGGGAAGACAAACATCCAAATAGGCCATATCAGAATGTTGGAAATAGAAACACAAATAAGTTTAGAAGGACAAATAATTCTCCTCAACTCATGCAAAGAGAGAGGATAAATGTTGAAGATTAGAGAGTTGTGCCTCCTTTCTAGAACAATCAAATTAAGTAGATGGATGTAGAAAATGATTTTGTAGATGATTCTAATGTACTATTTAATGAAAGTGATAGTTATCCTAGTCGCTTGACACAACAAGACTATGAAATCTCACATTTTTCAAACTAGTTTGATGATGATGTGAAGGAATAAGAAATATTTCTAAGTCATCCCCAAAAGAAGTATGATTTAAGGCCTAGGCCAAGGGGTACAAAAAAAAAGAACTTGTTTAGAATAGAAAAATTAGTTCTTCCTCCCAAGCAAAGTTCAAGCAAAGATACATCAAACAAAACTAATCAGCCACAGCCATATAAACATGTTGTCCCAAAGGTAAAAGAAGCATATGGACAACCAATTTCTTTCAGCATAGAGCATGAGATAAGAAAAATTAAGATACATGTGCCTCTGACATAGTTACTGAAAAATGAGCCATTCAATAACTCTATTATGAAGGTTTTGAAGCCACCTTTTTCTGCTATATCATTTGATGTAATCATCTTGCAGGACAAGAACCCTTCTATCACTGTTGGCCCACACATTAAAGACGGGTTGGATGCTTCTCCACCTTTTTACATATCGTTAAATTTCCATGAAAATATATTACATAATTTCTTAATGGACTCAGGTGCCTCTCATAATTCCATGCCTAATGTTGATATGGAATAGTTGGGGATATATATCACCAAGCTATACTAGGATCTTTACTCTTTTGATTCTAAAAAGGTTAAATGCTTGGGATTAATTAAATATCTAGTTGTTTCTCTATCTCATCTTCCTAGGAAAAGTGTATTTATGGATATTGTTGTAGTTGACATACCCCCCAATTTTGGTATGTTTTTTTCCAAGACACGGGCCAAGAAAGTAGGATGATCCATTCAAATGGACCTTACATATGCAACCATCCCTATATTTGGAGGAGAACACAAGAGTTTATATAGAGAATTTAGATTGGCATATATTGTCAGTGATCATCAGAATCTAGGTAATCAACCCATTTATGTTGTTGAGGATGAAATTGGGTTATCTATTTTTCATATAAATGATGATGTTCTAGAAATATCGGTTAGAAATTTCAGAAATCAACCACTGACAAACCAAGGAAATGAAGTATGGAAGATGTATTTTGATGGATCATCTTCAAAGGAGGTATTTGGTTCTAGTATAGTCCTCATTTCCCCTTCAAAGGAGGTGGTTACACTCTCATACAAGCTAGAATTTGAAACAACTATCAATATAAGAGAATATGAGGCCTTGGTGGTGGGGTTGAGAGCTGCTAAAGACATGGCCATTGAAAAATTGGCAGTCTTTGGTGATTTTGAGCTAGTTTTCAATCAAGTCAAAGACATTTATCAACAAAAAACACAAAGACTAAAACAATATAGAAATGAGGTATGGGACTTAGTGGAAAATTTCTTTCTAGCATTCAATATTTCCTTTATCCCTAGAGATGCTAATCAGAGGGAACATTCTTTATCCCTGGTTGCTAGTACCTTTATGACTCCTATTGGTCCAAATTTCAAATATGAAGTGGAGGTTAGGCACATGACAACTATACCATACAATGTTAAGCAATAACAGGTTTTTACTGATGACCTAGAGATCAAAATATTCCTACAAACCATTGAATAATTCTTAAACATATCCATTGATCAAGAGAATGAGGAAGATGAAAAACAAAATTCGCAAGAACCTCCTTTTCTTAACAAGGTGGCTGGCCACAACCTTGTATATCTCAAGATAAATCATATCCCAAGGGGCTTATTACCACTAGAGAGGTTTTTTGACAACAATGATGTCTCTAGGAAAAATGTCATGAAAAATCAGGAACATGAGTTTGTGGACCGCAATATTGGGACAACTACAAATCCCAACATTGTCAACATATCCAGAGAACTACTAGATTATAAAAGAGACATGTAGGTCATCCTTATGAAAAACTTTTCTTATATTTTTGAGTGGTCTTATGAAGACTTGAAGACCTTTGATACTGACATCATTCAACACAAGATTCCTCTGAAGGTGGGATCAAATCCATTTAGGTAGAAAATTAGACAATTTAATCCTCTCCTAATGTCTATTATTGAAAAATAATTGAAAATATTGCTAGATTCCAAAATCATTGTGCCCTTGAGGTATTCATATAGAGTGGAAAACTTGGTGTCTGTTAAGAAAAATAATGGAGAAATACGCTTGTGTGTGGACTTCAGGAACTTGAACAGGTGTCCATTGAAAGACGATTATCCTTTTCCCAATATAGACCATATTTTTCAAAGGGTAGTAGGTTCCCACATAATTTCCATGCTAGATGAATATTCTGGATACAACCAAATAGCAGTGCTTGAAGAAGACAAAGAAAAAACAACCTTCACTACCCCATGGGGAACATTCATGTATGACAAAATTCCCTTTGTCTTGATGAATGAAGGGGACATTTCTTATAGGGCCATGGAAATTGCATTTGTTGGTGAAAAGGAAAATTTAATGGTTATATACCTTGATGACATCACCATCTTCTCAAAATATGATGATGAACATCTACAACACCTTGAGCAAATGTTTCAAAAATGCAGAAGATGTGGAATTTCTTTGAATCTCCAAAAGTCCCATTTTTTTAGGCTATATGGAAATATCCTAGGACAAATTATATAAATAGGGGGGATAATGATAGACCTGAAAAGGGTATATTCCATTCATAAAATTGGCATCCCTAGGAATAAGAAGGCCATCTAGTCTTTCATAGGAAAAACAATTTTTTTGAGGCGCTTTGTACCAAATTTCATTGATATCATAAGGCCTATTACTAACATTCTGAAGAAGCATGTTGTCATCAAATGGTCATAGGAAGAAAAATCATCCTTCCATAGGATTAAGAAGGCTTTGATTGAAGCCCATGTTCTGGTTAGTCAAGACTATTCCAAAGAATTCTTGATTTTCTCCTTTGCCTCTAAGGAGACTATTTTTGTTGTATTACTACAAAAGAATGAAGAAGGGATTGAATAGCCCATTTCCTTATTCATAAAATCACTCAGGGATGTTGAACTAAAATATGACATATTGGAGAAGCAATCCCATGCATTAGTCAAATCCTTGAAGGCCTTCAGGGTGCATGTTCTACAATCCAACATAATAGCTTATGTTCCTAGTAGCAGTGTGAAGGAAATTCTTGTCCAGATAGACACTGAAGGGAAGAGGGGCAAGTGGATAGTCAAAATTTTAGAATATGACCTGCACATAAATCCCACTAATTTTATGAAGGGACATGGCCTTGCAAAATTGTTATCTGATTCAAACTACAAAGAATTGGAATTGCACCATACCTTTAACCAATCAGATGCTCCAATGATGCATGTTTGGAAGGACACCATGAATGTACTTGATCAATACTCTCTTTCACCCTAGTATAGAGATATTTTTTATTTTTTTCAACACCTGGAATGTCCACCAAAATTGGAGAAATCCAAAACTGGGTCTCTTAAATTGAGAGCTGTAAAGTTATGTATCATAAACCAGAATTTATATTGGAAAGACCCTGTTGGTATTTTAATGAAATGTCTGGATGAATATGAGTCAAAATAAGTCATAAAATATATGCATAGAGGAGGTTTTGGAGGGAACCAACATTGGAAGTATACAACCCTGAAATTTCTGAGAGAGCTAGATACTACTATCCCACCATCTATTATGATGTGTTTTCCATGGTCAAATCTTGTGAAGAATGTCATAAATTTGTTGGAAAACATAAATTTATCTCACTTCCCTAAAACCCACTACTGTTAGTGGCCCATTCGAACAATGGGGCCTAGATTTCATAGTTGAGATAAACCCACTGATGCAAGAGCATCATCAACAAAGCACGAGGTAGAGGACAGATGGGCGCACTAGCGTGTATTTTGAAGAAATTTTGAATTCCAAAGTTGGCATATTAATGTAATATCTAGAAAATATTTCGATTCATGAACATATTTAATGTTTGGAGGTTGAGCCATCATATGTGATCGATGGAGAAATATATTTTTGTTTAATAATTTTGGATTGCAGTACATATCTGGATCTTTCTCTCTTATTTGTCTAACTCGAGTATTTATTATAATACATATTAAGTAGTTGAATTATTTTAATTCAATAGGATAGCTTAGAGTAGTTGGAGGTAAAGGATTGAAGATCCCCTCTTGTATAAAGCTTTGTATTATTGCCCAAAAGAGGTTGTTGAATCTATTTTATAGGTTTCCACTGAAAATTGTTGTTGTTGGATCTCTTGTTGTTGATGAGTTGTTGAAGCTATTGTATATGTTGTAGAGTGTTGAAGAATAGTGTATGAACACATGTATATGACTGTTGAATGAATATAATGGAGGATAATTATCCCAAATGTATGGTGTTGTTGTGTCTATATAGATGAATGAATGGTAGAATTTTGTTTATTTGAAATTATCTGTTATTTCTTGTTCTTGTGGTTTATGAACGTCATTACATGGTTGAATGTATGAGTCTCTTTGAATATTGAATAAGTATCAAACGTTTCTCTCCTATGAGTGAGTACAAGGTGTGTGTGACCGATTCTATTTTGACTCAAATATCAGAAGAGATAGCGTGAAACTTATGTATGCAAAGACTGGACAGGCATTCGCAAGGAGTGTGTGAACGAGTCTGTTTTGACTCATAGGTTCAGATGGGATAGTTGAAGTTGGCATTTAGGAGGAATTATGCTAAGATTCATTTTATTGAGGAGGAAAAATCGAGCATAGAAGAATTGTTGCAAGGAGTGCAAGGTCATCCTTCAGAGGTAAAGATTGAAGGAAGTTTGTCCACAAGGAGTGCATGACAGATTCCCAGACACGTAAGCTCAGGAGGAGTAGTTTGACTTTAGTCACAGAGAAGTGGTTGGATAATAGTCAAAAGGTGTGTGCAATCATCCGAAAGGAAGTTGAATTGTGGAGGAGGACCTGTTGCAAGGCGTGCACAGGATGAAAATTTGACTAAGTGTTGAAGAAAGCATTCGAAGGAACAAATAAGTCAAGGAAAGACAAGCTCAAGAGGGAGAGAAGTGAGAAATATTCAAAGGGAATAACCCTTTAAGGTTTCCCAAAATAAATGAACCAGATCCATTCTGGAGGGAGGGAATATTATTCCAGACTATCAGATCTGGGAGAATTATGTAGAGGTTGGACGTAA
This sequence comes from Picea engelmannii, assembly GCA_009831015.1. Taxonomy (NCBI): domain Eukaryota; kingdom Viridiplantae; phylum Streptophyta; class Pinopsida; order Pinales; family Pinaceae; genus Picea; species Picea engelmannii. Next base: position 291,087 of record ML794215.1, on the reverse strand, counting down.
AGAATTCTGGCACTTCATGATTCAAAAAGTTTGGAGGTGTTATAAGTGCAGAGTCACGAACTCGTGAAGTTGAAAAGTAATCTTAACCATTTAATGTGAGGAGGACATGTGGAAACAGATTAGGAAATTCGAGATTCAGAAGTCTGAAGTTTTGTGTGTGAGGTGAATAGGAGTTTCGCGAAGTCATGAAACAAAAAACATAGTTGAGCCATAAAATCCAAGGAGACACATGACATATATCTGAAAATTTAGAGGAAAGAGCCTTAGAAAAGAGTTGAAGCCATAGATAGTGATATCTCTGAAGCCCAAAATTGCAAAGAGATGACTCACATCCATAGCTTGTGGTAACTTAGGAAGAAGAGTCTAGGGCGGGTCTAACACTCACGAAGTTTGGTGTTGCCAAGAGCACTAGAGAGTGGAGTCACGGGTAGTTTGAAACTGTGAATAATAGTAAAGGGACCTGTGCATTGAACACTTAGGGTCTATTGAAGGCCTGAAGAATCAATTTGACTTAGGATTTTGAATATCCAACACCGGGAGGTCGAAGATCCCCGGGAGGGAAGGGGGGGCTACATCAAGTGGTATCATAGCTTACACAAAATTGATTTCTGTAGAAATAAGAGATGGAGGATTAAACCGATACCATCAAATGGTATCAGATACATTAATAGAATGTCGCCTAGGAGACGTGTAGAGCCTCCCTTAGAAAATAGAGCTATGTAAAGGGATATGAGAGAACTTAGAGCAAGGTTGGATGCTATGGAAAAAAAAAGAAGGAGAGCACTTGACACTGGAGACATCATTCATGCAGAGAATGAAGAAGTGGAAGTTTAAGAAGTTGTAGCTGAGGATGCTGCGGAAGAACACATGTTGAAAGCGGTTGTAAAATTGGAAGCTAGAGCGAAGATAGACATCCTGATGTATGAAGGTAATTTAGACACTAAAGAATTGCTTGATTGGATATGAGAAATGGATAAGTATTTCGACTATGAATATGTCAATGAGGAGAAGAAGGTGAAACATGTCATCACCAGGTTAAAAGGGCATGCAACGCTATGGTGGGATGAACTGTAGGATGATAGGATAAGCAAAGGAAAACAAAATATTAAGAGTTGGGATAGAATGGTAGACAAACTAAAGGCTAAATTCATACCCAAATATTACGAGATAAACCTGTTTAGGAGATTGCAGAACCTGAGATAGAAGGGAATTATTGTGAAGGAGTACACAGAGGATTTCTACAAACTGAACATCAAAGCTGTAAAAAAAGAGAGAGATGAGGAGAAAGTTTCCAGGTATATCAACGACCTGAGATATTAAATCTAGGATGAGATCAACATGATGACAGTTAGAACCATGGACGACACTTATCAGATCATGCTGAAAATAGAGGATAAGTTGGATAGAAAGCAGAGTCAACGAGGCAGAGGACAAAGTCCAAAAAAAGGCAAAGGAATCACCCACGACAAGGTGTAGAAGTCCAAAGGAGAGAGAGAAAAACCCCATAGTGACTTTGAAAGAGGAGGAATTTCCTAAGGGAGATAGAGTGGTGGTGGGAATTCTTTTCCTCAAGGAAGAGGAAGAGGTAGAGGAGAAGAAGTAAGATGCTATGCCTATGGAAAAATAGGTCACGTGTCTTGGGAATGCCCTGAGAGAAAGAAAGAAGGAGGTGAAGCTCATATTTCAGAAGCGCAGAAGAAGAATGTTGAGGCAGAAGGTGCGAAAGATGGAAAATATTTGATGATGAAGAGGGTTCTTTTGAAGCAAGAGTAAAAGGTTGAAAAATCAGTGCAGAGGAAAAAAAAAATCAAGACATCTTGCAAGACTAAAGACATAGTTTGCAAGGTGATAATTGACAGTGGGAGCACTGATAACTTAGTATCCAAGGAGATGGTGGAGAATTTATATATGGAGAAAACTACACATATGATGCCATATAAAGTCTCATGGTTGCAGAAAGGTCACCAAGTAATAGTCACTAAACAATGCCTTGCTGAATTTAAAATAGGTGGATATAGAGATGAAATCTTGTGTGATGTGATTCCCATGGATGTATGTCATGTTTTGTTGGGGAGACCATGGAAGTATGAAAATAATGGCATTCATTATGGGAGAAAAAATACCTATACTTTGTAGAAGAATGGTAGGACACACATGTTGTTGCCAATAGAAGAGAATAAAGTGAAGGAGGAAGTTAGCATGCACATACTTCTCATGAGTGGGAAGGAACTCTTGAATGAAGTAAAGAATGAGAAGGAGATGCAGTTTGTTGTAGTGAGGAAACCAAAATTTATCCTTGCAAGTAATTCAATGGAGGATCTACTTGAGGAAATTCAGGAGCTATTAGAGAATTTGTCTGACATAGTAGTGGATAAGTTTCCAAGCTCATTTCCACCCATAAGAAGTATCAGCCATCACATTGTCTTGATACCTAGAGCAAGTATACCAAATAAAGAAGCATACATATTGACACCTCAAGAGAATGAGGAGGTAAAGAGACAAGTTCAAGATCTTTTAGAGAAAGGTTTAGTTAGGGAAATCTTGATTCCATGCACAGTACCAACTATGTTAAGTCTGAAGAAGGATGGAGGATGGAGAATGTGTACAGACTCAAGAGACATAAACAAGATCACCATTAGGTACAGATTTCCATTGTCAAGGATGGATGAATTGATGGATTGTTTAAGTGGAGAAAACTATTTTTCAAAGATAGATTTGAAAAGTGGATATCATCAGATAATAATGAGAGAATGTGATGAGTGGAAAACATCATTCAAGACAAATGAGAGATTGTATGAATGTCTTGTTATGTCGTTTGGCTTAAAAAATTCCCCGAGTACTTTTATGAGACTGATGAATGGAGTGTTAAAATATTTTATTGGTAAGTTTGTGATCGTATATCTGGATGATATACTTCTCTTTAGAAGGACTAAATAAGAGAATTTGAGACATTTAACATTGGTGATGAGAAGGTTGCAGCAAGAGAAGTTGTTGATTAATTTAAAAAATTCCTCTTTCATGAAGCCATAACTCATTTATTTGGGTTTTTTGATCTCTTCGAATGAGTTAAACATGGATCCTAAAAAAGTAAGAGCAATCAGATAATGACCATCACCAAGGAATATCTTCGAGGTGAGAAGCTTCCATGGATTAGTAAGTTTCTATTGGAATTTCATCATAAATTTTAGCGGGATTGGTGCACAAATGATGGATATAGTCAATAAAAGACATAAGTCTTTCAAATGGACAGAAGAGGCTGAGAAGAGATTCAATATATTGAAGGAGAAGATAACAGAACAATCGATTATGGTTTTACCAGATTTCGGGAAGACGTTTCAAGTGAGATGTGATGCGAGTGGAGTTGTAATTGGAGTGGTCTTATACCAAGATAATGGGCTTGTTGCATACTTCAGTGAGAAGCTGAATGATTCCAAGAGGAAGTACTCCACGTATGATAAATATTTTTACTCCATAATTCAATATTTGAATAAATGGAGGCACTATCTTGTACCAAAGGAGTTTGTTTTGTATAGCGATAATCAAGCTTTACAATTCATAACCAGATAGGAGAAATTAAACCAGAGACACACTAAGTGGATAGAATTTATGAAAATTTTCACTTTTTTTATTAAACATATTTTTGGTAATGCTAACAAGGTTATCGATTCATTGATCAGGAGAAGTTTGATCCTGCAAGAATTTCAAGTGAAAACCTCGGGGTTTGAACACCTTACACCTTAAAGAAATGTATCGTGAGGATCCAGATTTCAGAGAGGCATATGAATCATGTGCAAATATTATGCTCAGAGACAAAATCCAGTGGGCCAAATATTTGATTCAGGATGGATTGTTGTTTAAAGGTTGCCAACTATGCATACCAAAATGCTCGATGAGGGAAAACCTACTGAAAGAAAAACATAGCGGAGGTCTAGCCGGACATTTCGGCCATGACAAAACATTTGCACAATTGAAAAGTTCATATTATTGGCCAGGTATGAGGGAAGAAGTAAAGAAGTTTGTGAACATATGTAACATTTGTTAGTATGTGAAAGGAAAGATACATAAAATTGGATTGTATCAACCATTTCCTATTCCAGAGAGGCCTTGGGATGTAATAAGCATGGATTGTGTGTTGGGATTGCCAAGAACACAAAGAGGAAGTGATTCCATATTTGTGGTATTTGACATAATTTCAAAGATGGCACACTTTATCCCATGCCATAAGACCAGTGATGCAACACACATTGCTAAATTGTTTTTTAAGGAGGTTGTAAGACTTCATGGGTTTCCCAGGAGTATTGTCTCAAACAGGGATACAAAATTTGTTGGTCATTTCTAAAGAACATTGTGGAGGAAGCATGGTAATCTCAATAACATTTGGTTTGTTCCATTAAAAGTGGTCAAGGTTTTGGATAATAATACATTTATATTGAAAAATATGGATTATATTTAGATCTTTGGAGGCCCAATTAATGGGTGCTTCCTGAAGAATTACTTTTCTTGATGGACCAGAGGTGGTACATCCTGTACAATAGTTTCTCATTTCCATTTTTTATTGAATAAATAATCCATATCCCAACAAAGGGGTGTAGCTACAAATTTGAGTTTCAGTTGAAATAAGACAGGTAACAAGGATGGTAAATAGAGCATGAGTGATTGGTAGAAACTGGGACCAAAATTAATGAACTAAGGAACCTATTTCAATGTTATTAGTACCTCATAGGGAAGTGTTATTCCTGGTTGGATCCAATGTTAAATATTAGGTCTGCACCTCTTCCTTCTTTTCCTCCATCATCCCATCCATCTGTCAACCTAATTATTTCTTAGTTTCTTTTGAATGGTGTGTTGAGTCATTTTGATTTTTTCTCATATTCCTTTTGTTTTTCATCATTTTCTTACTCTTTACAAGGTTAATACATATTATGGTTTGAATTAAATAACACACATCACCATGGTTATGTCACTAGTGGGTTGCTAGTAGGTTAACCTAGGACGTTGATGCAAAAGGACACTAATTGCAAGAATGTGCCTATTCTTGCAAACAACAAAAAATGCATTGTTTTGTTAGATTTAACGTTCAAAATATTTACAAAAAAATTAATCAAGTTGTGTTGGTGCCTCACATGTGTGTGCATGTCTCTAAGAACTCAATTTAACGTGGGTTACCACCAGTTTAACCATCATTGTAGAATTCGTACTATGTGTTATCACAATTATTTGTAAAGAGGGTGTTTTCCTAAGAGGGTGGCCTCTTGGCGAAAAAATGGAAGAAAGCCCACCTTTTGGCTTCTATCCTAAGTCGGATGCCTAATGTGACCTCTTGGCATGGAGTGATAATATGCACACAAATCTGGATGGTCAAGATTTGTGTGCCTCAAATCGATAATCGTTGATCATATCGGGGCTTCAACATGCTCAAATGATAAAGTTTGTAGGTCGGGTCAGAGGCGAAACTGTGGTTTCTTAAAGGCACTACATGTCATCTAGAGACACACATTGGGCCCAAAATTGGGGAAGTTTCAAACCAATTTTTGCAGCCCCGAGATGCGCATGTGCATATAATGTCCTATCCCGGGACGACAAGTGGCTTCCCCCCATCTCTTCGCTCCCTCACAATTTTCCTCCACTCACCATCCCATTGGCACTCATCCCCTTCGAGTCTCCCACCACCTATTCTATATTGTTCCACATCATCTCCATCCCATTACACCTCAGCTCATGCTTATGTAACCTCCACACTATCCCCAGTCTCCTCTTCCCATCCACGCCTTTCCACCTGGCCTTTTCCATCTGTTATTCCATACCAAGCACACTAGTCACAATCTTCAGCATCCACGTCTGTTTTTACGTCACCTCCCACAAGCATCCAACTCAGAATCAGATGGAAAAATGTAGAGGCTGCCAAGCTCCACAAGTGTAGAGTTGACTTGGGTTGTCCTCAATCCCATTGAATAATTTATTAGGATTGGTGGTGGCGATTGAACATTGTTTCCACCATAAATGTAAAACCCAGGAAGATACTGTCAACCAAACAATTTATCTTCAGGTCCGCATTGAAATGTGATTACATCTGACATATCTTGATTCTGACAGGAGGTTGTATTCACAGTCTTCCAGGAAGCATGCAGACAAAGATTTCAATGCAAAGTCTCGAGTACATTTCTGGGGTTTTCTCTATGTATATAGGGGTCATTCTCATATTTTGTTAGCGTCGATGGTTGAGAAAGGCTCTCGATTGTAATGTTTTAGAAAAGCCTCTAGTTCTCTAGTTATGGCACATATTTGAGACTTCTTGTTTAATGTAAGTCAGTTCCCTTTCATACCTCTGTAACAGCTATGTTAAAACACTCTGACATGGAAGATCCAGTCGAGGGTAGTTGTTGGTGTATAAATATGTTCAATATATATCTTACATTCATTTAAATGTCAATCCGGGATTCGTAATTAAAAGAGTTTTTTCACTATATATGTCGAGAACAAGTAACCTACATAAGTTTGTTGCATATAGGAAATAATTAATAACATAAAAACTTTGTTTCTAATATTTCTAAATACTTCAAATATCTTTGAACTTAGAAGAGAAAACTAATAATGAAACTTAAACAAACAACCAATCAAAGAGATGTTGTCCTAAAGAAACAAGTCTGTTCATTCCAGGCTCATGAATTAAAGGGATGAACTTAAGAAGCTTGTCTCCTATAGCAATAAAAACAGTAACTAGCAATCAAGTCCAATAACTCTTGAAATCAAAACCAAATCAAACCAGCACAAGGAATATCTAGTATAACTGAGAGACTTTATTACAGAGCATGAAGATGAGATATAAAGTCTTTTGATTCCTTGATACATTAAATCTACTGCAATCATAAACTCAAGATATCAGTCCACCCCTCAAATAATTAAATATCCATCTTCAAAATATGAGAATGAAATGTATATTCGATCTAACACCTTATTATTCACACCAATCTGAAAATGATTAACTCAATGCTGAAACTATGAAAATAAATTAAAGATCAATCACACACACATAGATGTAAAATATCCACCCAAACACACAGAACGTATACAAGAAGGTTTACCTTAGTTGGGGTGGTGGGCCCTTGCTGAACCAACAAGGAACCTCTTAAGAAAATAACAGACTAAATCTTTTCACTCACATTAAAAAATTGACATAAAAGATCTTCTGCATTAATTCAACTGGTAAATTGGATCAACATTCTTTTACTTCATACATACAAATGATAGGTATCATCTAGTTCTAACAGTATACTTTGTTACATTCGCTATTATCACTACATATCATCTATACATCATTCCTTATATAAGGTAAGTTGATACTATCAATATCTATGGATAAGCATTAAACAGTTTGAGAAATTTTACAATTTAAGATTTACATCGAATTTTTAGGAATCGACTCCATCCTCATGACATGAAGTGCATGAGCGATGGAGTATCTTGCAACTTGAAAACTGATTTGGGTGCTTCTATTCAACTGTCTTCTCGAAATATTCACCATCATTCTGGTCCAACTAGCGCATTCTGGAAACATAGGTTATGGTACTGAATTGCACACAGTTGCGAGTCTGGTACCGGAATGGTACCAGACTTGGTACCAGATCAAAACTGCCTTGGGTACCAGAATGGATTTGTACCGGATTGCACGGTGTCTGGTAGTGCCGGATAGACTTCTCATGAATCAAACCATTAGGATTATACAAAATAAAACACTTTAATCAAATTAAGTTAATAAAGTTAAACAAACATGCTTTAAATCATCAATTACCTCTTTTGAACATGAACACAGCTATGAGGTATGTGTTTTGGGAGGGAATAGTACAGTATAGGCTTATATCATAGGAAAAAAGGGCTTATATACAAGGTAATATAGGGCATTAGCTATGTCAAAATAGGGACTCAACATTTCCCCCATGCTGAAGGTGTTGCATGTCCTCATGCAATGTTATCAAAAATTGATACCCAAAAACTTTCTGCACAACTGGACCCTTTTCTGTTATTCCTCAGATTGCAGGATGTTAAAACCAAAAGTTTCACTCTTCAATTCCTTCTTGATCACCCTAGTCTAATTGATCAATCGTAATACCTTATTAAGTTTGGCAGAGACCTTTGCAAGTCGTTCCTTCAATTCTCCATTCTCTGCCTTGATATGCCTATCCAATATTTTGTATTCTTCAACTTCTTGTTTCATTCTCTCAATCTTTGTTAACAATTTTTGTTTGTTCAGGGACTTGTCTGGGCTAGGTGTGAGGGTTTCCTTAGCTACCATTTCTCAAGCTTCTTTTTCTTTCCTCAAACTCTTCAAAGTATTTATTATCACTTTTCGTCTGCTCAGGGACTTGTCTGTGCTAGGTGTGAGTGCTTCCTGAGTTACCACCTCTCAAGCTTCTTTTTGTTTTCCTCAAATCCCTAAAAGTCTTTGTTACCAACCCTTACATCTCACTTATTGTTACCAGCCCTTCTGCTTCTCTTGTGGTGGCTCCACAACCACTTCCTTTTTCTAGAGAAATCGGAATATCCATGGACTCTCTTTGAGGAGAAGATATGTTTGGAGTTGTCGCCTACTTGGCCATACTTCTGGTGGTCCTTCATATGGGCAGTGAGACTTTCTTAAACTTGCTGATAGGGGTAGGAGTTTCTTCAAACAATTTCCTTTTCTTAGATTTGCTGACAGGGGTAGACCTAGATACCTGTTCCTCCTGTGTCAACTTGACTTTTATCTTGCGGCCTTGAGTTGTGAATTCTGGGGTTTTCTTCTACTAGCCAATCTGTATTTCTATCTTGGAAGATTGAGGTGTAGGCTTTGGAACTTGTGCCTCCTTCCCTTCTAGTTTATTTTTATTTTTTCTTGTCACCTTAGCGGTTTCCTTCAATTCACCAACCAGTTTTTGGAAAGGCCGAGTAGCTTAAGGAATACTTTTCAATTCTTTAGAGGATTTCAGAGGGGGTTTTACAGTTGCCTCATGTAAAATCTCCTATTGATTTGTCTCCTCCTTATTTCATTTCTTACTTTGTGATAGTTGGTCTTTAGGGCACAGGACTGAGCTAGATTCTTTAGCTTGTACATACTTTTTCTTACTTTGTAAGTTGAGTTCAGGGGTCTTCTCTATTTGGCTGGCTGGTTCTAATGAAATCTCCATGATTGTTTCAAGAACTCTATCTAATCAACTTCCTAGCTCCGAGTCTTATTTTTGTATTTTAATCTTTTGAACCGAGGTAGGACTTACTTTCTGGGATTGGGTGGTTGTCTTCTTCCTCAATATAGTAGGTTCCCTTATGAAATACTTTTCTGTCACTGATTTCTCATTGGGTGAGCTAGGCATAACAGTGCCTTCTTTACGTCCTGATGTCACCTTTCTATTGTTCTTTTCCTTTCCACTTGAACCCTCACTGTGTATCCCTACCTCCTATGTCTCGACAAATTTGGATTTTTCTTGAGAAAAACTATGTTAGAGCAATTGCTTCCAACTACCACCTTGTATTTTTAAAGCATGAACAACCAAAAGTTTGATTAAACCATGGTGATGAAGGCTAGTTTTGCATTTCTTGGAAACTCACCTCACCCCTCTCACCATTTTCTTTAAACTCATCCATAGAAAGTGGGGAACATTAATTTGTGGTCCTCCCTCAAAATGTGATAAAAGATTTAAATGATAAATGAAGGTCATTGCATACCTTCCCTCACAGGTGAGGAATTTTTGTAGACTTATGAGCATCGTCCAATATTCCTCTTTGATGTAGCTTCGATGGATGCCCTTGGTCCAATTAGGGTATTGATGTTCTGATTTGAGGAATTTTTGACAGAGATTTTTGTCAACGATTACTCTCTTGAAGTATTTTTCTCCAACCATTGGAAGACCTATAGATTCTACTATAGTGTCTTCTGTAATTGTTAACTTCATGTCCCCAAACTGCACAGTTTCTCCATCATTTGTCTGCACAAAGATGAGATAAATTCCCTCATGATGACCTTTAAACTTCTCCAAGAATGGCATCCACCCTTCCTGTTCATATTTTTTCTTGCAAGCCTAACATTCTGTTGTTTCTTTGTATATTTGAAATATGAGCTCATGCTTGTTGACCCCCATTCTAGCTTAAACAATTCTCTCAGGTGGATAAAGCATGGACAGAGGGTCGAGGGTTGAGTACCGAATAAACATAGGCTACGATAGACTATCAGATGGGAAAAATATGCAAGGGATACGAAGGCATAGGATGTCTGTAGATGGTGTGACAACAACGATAAATAATTCTCATCTAGATGGCAGAGCCATCCAGAGGATCATTTATGAATGGAAGTGTAGATTACAATGGTCACATCAATAATCATGATGATATGGTGAGGCGGGTTAGATCCACTAACGGTTAATGGATTCGTGGGAAAGTTGGTGTCAGACAATATTAATGGAAGGATGTGGTCGTTATGATCGGGACTCATGTATATGAAATCAACTGGGATCATTACTCGATATGTTGTGATTCGTGGTTCATGTCATTTCATATAGTACGACAGCGAATTATAAGTTTATGGGGTTTATATACCAGATAGACAGAGGGAGTATGAGTTTGATCCGGTAACAGACATCATGACCTTGCACTCTTGATATTTCATAGGACATTTTCTCTTTATGGAAGTGTGGTCGAGGATTTTACAAAGATTTGTGACAAAACAGGGGTATGTCATGATCCAAGAGCAATCAGATGTTCTAAATGCATATTTAGTCTAATTCCTTTAAATAACACGAAAAAAAATGTTGAATTTGTATGTCCTAGCACTAATAATTGGAAAACAACTTGAAAACATGATGAAAGTTACCCATCACATTCTTACCAATACCGGATCGTCTAAGTACCAGATCACCTGTGCACAAAGTTGAAATTAGTATGGGATCATCTAAGTACCGGATTACCTGAGTGCCGTTTTTTCTGAATACCGGATCACCTGTGTGTAGAATTTGTAATTAGTACCAGAATAGCATAGGGTCCCTTCTTTTATACCGGATAAGAAAAACAATATGATTTGGTGCAGGAGTGGCCCTTGGTACCGAATGAACATAGAGGTGATCATTGGTGCCAGATAAGCATCGAGATGAACATTTTTTCCGGTGCTTGAAAAAAATTTGACAAAGATTCTAGTGGCAGTGATTTGTAGGAATAACTGGTTTTCTGTGATCAAATTCGACTGAAAAACCATGTAGTTACCAAAGTTTGTAGAGGAATGATGCAAGAAAGCTCTGTCACAAGAGGGTATTCTGTAATGACCAGTTACTAAGATGACAAAACCCCTTTTATTTTGGAACCAAGGTGATCACACTTCTGCTGACATTTCCTCTTTTATTACAACAACAATAATAATCCTAACTACTACTTTTCTGTGGATTTTTATCGAGCCCAGATTAGTTAATTCTTGCTGGTATTTTCAATTTTACAGAGCTTGAAAAACTTAAAGGAAAATCTCTATACTGTCCCGTGGATTTTTATAGAGCCTGGGCCAGTTCCTGCTCGCCGGTATTTTCAATTTTAAAGAGTCTGAAAAACTTAAAGGAAACTCTCTATACTGTCCCGTGGATTTTTATCGATCCCAGGCCAGTTCCTGCTCGCCAATATTTCCAATTTTAAAGAGTCTGGAAAACTTAAAAAAGACTCTATCTGGTAGTTGTCCTCCTTATTTGTTTATCTACATGGGATCACAACCAATCTTTTTTCTTTTACTTTTGTTAGTTATATCAGAGAAATAAAGAAAAAATCCATCGAATGACACGCCTATGTATAGAAAATGAATTTATACAATTGAACTTACTGTGGTAGGTCAATAGGAGGAGAAACCCTCTTGCTTATCAGTTGCATTTCGGAACTCTGCAGATCATTTTTGACAAAATCCTCCTTTGACAGAGGCTTGTGATAAACCTTCAGTCGATGCCCATTTACAAAAAGGGAAGTATGATTTTCATCAATGGTCTTTATCCTTACTGAACCATTGTCATAAATTGTATCAACCTCATAGGGCCCCATCCATCTAGTAGATAATTTACCTTTAAAATTTTTGAATCTGCTATCATATAGGAGGGCCCAATCACCTGCCTGGAAGGACTTGTTCTTAGTGTACTTGTCATGCCATTTGGTCCTTTGCTCTTGTATCAGGGTGGTTCTTTGTAGAGCATCCTGTCTTATATCATCAAGCTCCTTTAATTATAATAGCCTCTGTTTTTTAGCTTCGTTAAGATCCATCACTAATTGCATGGCGATTCTAAAGATTTTTACCTGAAACTCTATGGGCAATAGTACCTTTTTCCCATACACCAACTCATAAGGTGTATGGAATGTTGTATTTCTCCAAGTTTTCCTGTAGGCCCATAAGGCTTCATGCAACCTATCATCCTAGTCTTTGTGATGCATCTAAACATTCTTTGTGAGGATGGCCTCTATCACTTTGTTGGTCGATTCCACTTGGCCATTGGCTTGGGGGTGATAGGGAGAATACTTTCTGTGTTTGATATTGTACTGTTCAGTAAGAGCCTTGAAAAAATTTGAGGTGAATTGTGTCCCTTAGTCAGTGACTATTTCTCGAGGTACGCCGAAACGAGTGAATATTTCCTCAAAGAGAAAGTCTACAATAGATTGTTCATTGGATGAATATAAAGCCTTGGCTTCTACCCATTTTTTTACATAGTTTGTGAAAACTAATATGTACTTTTTCCTGTGGGACATGGGATTGATAGGTCCTATAAAATATAAGGCCCATTTTTCAAAGGGTCCGATCACTACTTGGGCTTGGAGTGGCATTTTTTCGACTGTTGTAGGTTTTCCCATTCTTTGGCAATCATCGCAGCTGGCCACACATTTATTTGCATCCTTGAATATGGTTGGCCAATAATAGCCAAACTGTAGAATCTTGTAATCATTCCTTTTGTTATCAAAATGGTCTCCACATGGGCCATCATGGTAGGCTCTGAAGATATCCTACATTTCGTCTTCCCGAACACATCTTCTGATTACCAAATCAGGTCTAGTTCGGTATAGGGTATCCTCATGCCACATATAGTTGGCACTTAGCTGAATAATTCTTTGTTTTTCTCTGGATGTCATACTTTGAAACAACTTCCTAGTTACGATATAGTTGGTTATGTCTGCATACCAAGGGGTGTAAGTAGAAATAGAAAATAAATTATCATCCGAAAATCATCATCTACTAGAGTATTGTCACCTGTATGAATAAGTCTAGACAAGAAATCAACAACCAAGTTGTCTCTTCCAGGCCTATCTATGATAGTGATATTGAATTCTTGTAGTAACAACATCCATCTAGTCACTCTAGCATTTGTAACAGGTTTTTTCATTAGAATTTTGATAGCTAAGTGGTCAGTGTGCACAAAAACTTCGTAACCTGTTATATAGTGTCTAAACTTGTTGATGGCATGTACTACTGATAAAAAATATTTTTCTATGACAATAGAGTTTGCTTCAGTAGGTGATAGGTTCTTTCTAACAAAGTATATAACATAAGGAATCTTCCCTTCCCTTTGTCCTAATATAGCTCCCAAAGAGGTATCTAAGGCATTTGTGCAAATATAGAAAGGAAGAGAACAGTTTGGACCTCTCAAAGCAGGGGCACTTGAAAGTTTTGTTTTTAAGATTTCAAAGGAGATTTGGCATTGCTCATCCTAATGAAATTCAACATATTTTGTTAGCAGTTTGAAAAGGGGGGCAGCTAGGTTTGTAAAATTTTGAATAAACCTCCTATAGTAGCCAGCATGCCCTAAGAAAATTTTGATTTCCTTTTGTGAGCTAGGGATCTTGATTTTGGAAATAATGTCGATCTTGGCAGGGTCCACTCTTATTCCTGTACTGGAGATGTGGTGACCTAGAATAATTCCTTTAGTGAACAACATTCTCAATTTTTCGCGACTGAGTGAGAGGTTGGTATCTTTACACCTAACCAATACTTTCTCCAAATTATCCAATGCCTGTTGGAAATCATCCCCATATACCTTGAAATCATCCATGTAGACTTCCACACAATCGTTGGTTAAATCAGAGAAAATAGATAGGACATCCCTTTGAAAGGTAGCAGGCGCATTACATAACCCAAAGGGGAAAACCCTATAGGCATAGGTTCCCCAAGGACAGGTGAATGTGGTCTTATCCTAATATTCTAGTGAAATTTGTATTTGGTTGTAACCACTAAACCCATCCAGGAAAGAAAAATACCTCTTGCCAGACAAAGTGTCTAAGATCTGATCTATGAAAGGAAAATGGAAGTAGTCCCTATAGGTGGCCTTGTTTAATTCTCGAAAGTCCACACAAATCCTCCATTTCCCATTTTTCTTTGGTACAATAACTAATGGGGAGACCCACTTGCTATCTGATATAGGGTAAATGAAATTGTCTTGTAGGAGTTTTTGGAGTTCTTCTTTTACTATATCTTTCAAGGTTGTGTTCATTCTTCTTTGGGGTTGCCTGACAGGTCTGATCTGATCATTAGTGTAAATATGATGCATACAGGTGTCTGGGTGGATCCCTTTCATGTCAGAGTAATCCAATGCAAACACATTACATTGCCCTTGAATCATTTGTATCAACTTTTGTTGCTGATCTATCTCTAGGCTAGCATTGATATATAAGGACTTTCCAGGACTGATTTCAACAACTTGTGTTGATTAAGGTTGGTTTTCATTGATGTCAACCCTTGAAGAAAGAATCGTAGCACAAAGTTTTGGGTAATGGACCCAATAGTGTTTGATGTAAATATGACTCATTATTGTTTTGTCATTGTTGATAAAAATTAAATATGGATGAACTCCAAAGTGGTCCCCTTATGGTGAAAGCCCTCATGGGAAGACGCTTTGTGGAGTAAGAGAACCCATGATTAATTGTGGAATAATGAGATGATTGAAAGTGAATTTGTCT
>ML794215.1:246403-257939 GCA_009831015.1 Picea engelmannii | reverse complement strand
TAATCCAACAGCTTGAACAACTGATTCTTTCCCTTCCTCTACTTATGAAACAGTGGCTACTGTAGAAGTGGAAGGGTGCCAAATTTCTTGAAATTCATGGCTAAAGATGTATGTGTAGTTAGGGAAAGATTGAGGATAGTCAATTCATGATGAAGAAGCCAAGAATAGACTTAGGATTTGTTCTTCAGAGTGCTCTTGTAATACTTTTACTTGTTCAAGTGTCAACAAGGGATGAGTACAGTCCTCCTCCCCATAGGGATTCTCCAACCAGAGAGGAACTTCAGTGGTTAGTTGGGCAGGGGGAAAAAGGATAATTTTTTTACTTTGTGTGCCATTGGAAATTGCCATTTCTCCAGATCGACAACTGATGAATGCATCAACAGTGGCCAACCAAGTTCGATCGAGTACCACTAGGTGTCCTAGTTTGGGGGATTTGGGATGGATTACTAAGAAATCCACAGGATATTCCCAAGAGGATAATGTCACCGTTATATCATCTAAACTTCCTACTGGGGTGATGACTGATTTATCTGCAAGCTCCAACCAAGTTTGTGTTGGTCTTAGGTGATCTAGTTGCAGTGTTTTCATAGTGTTTACTGACATCACATTTATTTCTACCCCTAGATCAATCAATGTGTTAGGTAAGGAAACACCGTTGATTTCTATGGTTACCACTGGGTTCCCTGGATCACTATACTTAGATGACATTTTTGGTATAAATTCAAATAACTTCCCTACCACCCGTATGACAGGAGGTTCCTTCCTCTTTCTCCCTGGATTTTTAATGCAAAGGTCCCTTACAATTGTATCATAGATAGGTATGTCTTTAATGTCCTGTAGTAGTGGGATCTTTACACATATGTTCTGGAGTTCAATTTCTAGATTATGTTCTAGAGGCTCCTCGGTTTTCTTTACGAGCAACCTTTCTGGGTAAGGAGGATTCATTTTATGAGGTGTTTATGCTACAAGGGAGTTGGGAGAAGGAATTTCTTGTTGCACCGGATTGTTTATTTCTTCGTTCAATGGATTAGTCATCTATTCTTCTCTTTTGACATCTATTTGTTCTTCTTGATTTGTGTAATTATGTACTTGTTCTTCTTGGATGACCATAGTGGGATTTGTTTTGTTTACAACCCTCATTGATCTTAATTCAATTCCATTAAATGGAGTTGGCGTTATTACATATGTAGGGAAGGTTTGTACTTCAACGTTTTGTATAGGTTGTGTGGGCCTATTATTTGGGTTAGGGATAGGTTGTGCATGAATAG
Source organism: Picea engelmannii (assembly GCA_009831015.1). Lineage (NCBI taxonomy): Eukaryota > Viridiplantae > Streptophyta > Pinopsida > Pinales > Pinaceae > Picea > Picea engelmannii. The sequence goes on along the minus strand of ML794215.1, from coordinate 256,671 downwards.
GGGTAGGCTGAGGAGGGTTTTGGATGGGTGCAACTTGCATTGATTGCTGCATTTTTAGGTTCATGGGTAGTGCGAGTTGTTGTTGTAATTGTGGGGGCGAAAGAAGAGCAGGGGGGTTATATCTTGGGAGCAGCTGTGAAATATTCAAAGGATATTGTGGATAGGTGGGAAAATTTGTTGGTTGGAAGGGAGAATTCCCATATATGTTTCCTCTCCAGCCTTGTTTCCAAGGTTGGGTTTGTGTCGACCACTGAGGATAAGACATGGGGGGTACCCTCTACTGTTGGGGGTATTGTGTAATTGGGTTTGCAAACATGCTGGGGTTTTGTTGTCTCCATTGTCTCCTAAGGGGGTAGTATGTCTCAGGTTCTCCTTCTCCCTTGAACATGGCCTTGAGTTTGGGTAGAGAAGGGAATTCGTTAGTAGATGGTACTCTGTACAGAGACCATAGATTTCAATAACATTAAGGGGGCATTCTTTTTCAGGGTGTTTCCTCCTACACTGATGACATAAAATTGCTAACACAACATTTTCTTACTCTTGTTTTATTTTAATTTTCATGTGATCTAGTTGGGAACTGATGGTGTTTAGGATATGTGTTTTAAAGTTTTCTAATGGATTTCCAAGTTCAATCCTAGTGACACCCCTGGATGTGGGTTTAACAATTCTGTTGGTAGGGTCCCTTATACTTTTCACCGTTTTAGATTGACTATGAGAGTATCTTTTACAATACTCTGCTATGTCTAAAAATGGATTTTGGTATACGTCCCCAGAACTCATGAGGTTTAACACTTCAATGCAATCATCCCTCACACCCTTTAGAAAGATAGTCCTCACTGTAGTTGTATCTAGGGAAAACTGCTTAGTTTTTTGGTAATTGTATAAGAACCTTTCTAGGTAGTCTTCTAAGCTCTCTTCTTCAGATTGTTTCATTTTGAATATATCATTCCTAGAATCCCTAGGTTTGTAGTAATCTTGTTATTTTTGTAGGAAGGTCTCCTTCATACCATCCCAAGAAAAAATGGTGTGTTCCCCTAAGCTCATGAACCACCTTAGTGCCGAATCTTTTAGTGTAGCTTGGAAAAGTTTTAATTTTTTAGCATTATCTGTGTAGTTATAGCTCCTACACATTAGGTCAAATTCAAATAAAAACAAGTCAGGGTCTTCTGTTGACATACCTCAGAAATGAGGAAGTGAATATAATGGAATGTTATTCATAGCAATGTCTTTAGCAATATCCAGTATGGGGAATCCAAATGCCTCTGTTTCATTAGCTACGTTTCCCTCTTCTTCTGCCATGTCTCCAAGAAACCTGTAGGGAGGTATGAATTTTCTCCACTGAGTGACGGTTCCACCACTGGGTTACCTGGTATCTCTAGTTGTTCCAAGGTTTTGTGTGGCCTTCCAACAGCAGATGCAACCTCCTCTATTACTACATCTGCTTCTTTTCCAGTTTCTCCTTTGGATGGGTTCACCAATGATTCCTCTCTTTCTTGTTGTATTATGTCTTCAATTTGAACAGTGGATTCAGATTTAGTGCCCTTTGTTGTTGTTGCAATTGCTGCCTTTGAGCTTTCTCCTCTAAGAATTTTTCCTGCATGAATTTTTGATGAATTAGTATAAGGGGGGGGGTTGTATGCTTTCCTAGATTTTCTGAGATTTTAGGAGCAATAAATCTACCTTTATTATCCCTATACCTACTCATAAAAGAAATTTAAATGAACTGAGTGAAAAACAAAGATTCCTAATTAAAGGTAGGAGGAAAACCTAACTTTGGAGTAACCCCACCAAAGTGGATGCACAGGTTCTTACCTTTCATATTACCGTCTTCTCTCCACCCTCAAATTATCCTCAAATCCAATCCAATACTTCATCAAACCAATCAAAAACTCAAAATGCTACCTATTATCGTTTACAACTACTTGGAAATGATGCCAAAATGTTGGTGTATAAATATGTTCAATATATATCTTACACTCATTTAAATGTCAATCTGGGATTTGTAATCAAAAGAGTTGTTGCACTATATATGCTAAGAATAGGTAACCTACCTAAGTCTGTTGCATATAGAAAATAATTAATAACATAAAAACTCTGTTTCTAAGATTTCTAAATACTTCAAATATCTTTGAACTTAGAAGAGAAAACTGATAATGAAACTTAAACAAACAGCCAATCAAAGAGATGTTGTCCTAAAGAAACAAGTTTGTTAATTTTAGGCTCATGAATTAAAGCGATGAACTTAATAATCTTGTCTCCTATAGCAATCAAAACAGTAACTAGCAATCAATTCCAAACAGTCTTGAAATCGAAACCAAATCAAACCAGCACAAGGAATATCCAGTATAACTAGGAGACTTTATTACAGAGCATGAAGATGAGATATAAAGTCTTCTGATTCCTTGATACACTAAATCTACTGCAATCATAAACTCAAGATATCAATCCATGCCTCAAATAATTAAATAGCCATGTTCAACATCTGATAATGAAATGTTTATTCGATCTAACACCTGCTTATTCACACCAATCTGAAAACGATTAACTCAATGTTGAAACTCTGAAAATAAATTAAAGATCAATCACACACACACTGTTGTAAAATATCCACACAAACACACCGAACATATACAAAGAGGTTTACCTTAGTTGGGGTAGTGGGCCCTTGCTGAACCAACAAGGAACCTATTAAGAAAGTAACAAACTAAATATTTTCACTCACATTCAAAAATTGACATAAAATATCTTCTGCATTAATTCAATTGGTAAATTAGATGAACAATCTTTTACTTCATACATACAAACGATAGGTATCGTCTGGTTATGACAATATACTTCGTTACATTCGCTATTTTCACTCCCTATCATCTATACAACATTCCTTATATAAGGCAAGATGATACTATCAATATCTATGGATAAGCATTAAACAATTTGAGAAATTTTACAATTTAAGATTTACATCGATTTTTTAGGAATCGACTCCATCCTCATGACACGAAGTGCATGAGCGATGGAGTCTCTTGCAACTTGAAAAATGATTTGGGATCTTCTATTCAACTGTATTCTTGAAATATTGACAATCATTTTGGTCCAACTGGCGCATTCTGGAAAGAGAGGTTCTGGTACCGGATTGCACATAGTCGCGAGTCTAGTACCGAAATGGGTGTAGAGAAAGTAGTACCGGAATAGAACATGACTTGGTACTGGAATGGATTTAGTATCAAATCCAAACTACCTTGGGTACCATAATGGATTTGGAACCAGATTTCATGGTGTTTGGTAGTGCTAGATAGACTACTCATGAATCAAACCATTAGGACTATACAAAATAAAACGCTTTAATCAAATTAAGTTAAGAAAGTTAAACAAACATGCTTTAAATCATCAATTACCTCTTGCGAACATGAACACAACTATGAGGTATGTGTTTTGGGAGGGAATAGTCCAATATAGGCTTATATCATAGGAAAAAAGGGCTTAGATACAGGGTAAGATAGGGCATTATCTATGTCAAAATAGGGACTCAATAGTAGTTACGTTTTTGTGATGTAGGTTTGATCACAGTGAAATCACTGCCAGTTTTAATCAGTTCCATGTGTTTCTTTCCTTCCAACGTTGAATGAACTGAACATGGATGATCCAATCGGGCAGTTGTTATTGAATTGTGATGTATGTTTGATTTCGGTTCATAATAATATCATTCATTCCCTTGAATCTCTGAGCCAAGAATATCTTGTCTTATGAGTTTTTCTCTCCTTGGCTTTTGGAAGACCAGATGTCCATAGCATACCACTTCATTCTCTTTAAGTTCTTCCCCCTACTCACCACTATACTAAAAATTACTGACTGAAGATAGATCAAGACCTCACTTTCCTATGCATACCTATCCAGTTTGTAAGTCGCAATGGTTAAATTTTAAGGAGGTCTAATGGACACAAACTCCAGACTATATCACTCTAACTTAGAAAACTGGATAGGTATGCATAGGAAAGTGAGGTCTTGATCTATCTTCAGTCAGTAATTTTTAGTATAGTGGTGAGTAGGGGGAAGAACTTAAAGAGAATGAAGTGGTATGCTATGGACATCTGGTCTTCCAAAAGCCAAGGAGAGAAAAACTCATAAGACTATACTAAAAATTACTGACTGAAGATAGATCAAGACCTCACTTTCCTATGCATACCTAYCCAGTTTTCTAAGTTAGAGTGATATAGTCTKGAGTTTGTGTCCATTAGACCTCCTTAAAATTTAACCATTGCGACTTACAAACTGATGGATATTGGGCTMAACTCTRCAGCAATCCAGGGGTGACTTCTAGTGATAACATTTATGGCRTTGTTGTCGAGGAAAAATTGAACATTTTCCCTAGGATTGAACGACAAATCTTACTGGTTCTGAAGGTGCATCAGGACTTAGTACGTCAAAGATTGCAACTATGCACCTGGCGACTCCACTGTGGAGACTCCATTAAGACAACTCCATTGTTTCAGTTGTGGCTTCCAAGGATAGACACACGAGGTCTACTCCATATATTTCTTTAGTGACACCTAAATTTGATCCAGAGAAAATTATCAAAAGACAAAGTAACTTTCAGGAGGGCACTTCTATTGCTGAACCAGGTGATTATGGTAATTTTCAATATTCTCCTATAGCATCTCCAGTAGTTGTTTCTCACTTTCCTGTTACACCATCTACTGGAGCTTCTAGAAATTTAAATTTTTGGAGTGTTCCTGCTGATTTCCCCTCTCCCAGTTTCACTACTCCTCCTCCTGTTATAGCAGTTGGTTTTTCATAAAGGGAAATCATTGTTCCCTCGAGCCCTGAGGCATTTTATCCATATCCTCAAATGTTTCCTTTTGTTCCCAAAAGAACACCCCCAATATCCCCTATCCTAACACCATCCCCTCCTGGTTCTCCTCTTGTTCACACTCCAATGGCAGGAGCTAATCCCTCTAGAAATATAATGGATATTATAGTAGTTTCCAAATGCGCCCCTCTCATTTTTCCTCAACCTCTGAATTCTCTCCCAGTTAGTGGCTACCTTAAGAAGCTGCCTAAGTTCACAGGGGAGGGATATATCATTGCAAAGTAACGCCTTCCATATTTTTATAGTTATGCTAATAACTATGCCATAGTAAATGAAGATGTGTGGATGGGGATTTTTGTCCACAGTCTTGATGGAGAAGCCAAAAAGCGGTTCATGGCTCTGACCCCTGGATCCATTGATGGGATTGAGTCTTTAGATGATATCTTCTTAAGAAAATGGGGGGATTAAAAGGATTTCATGTATTATATCACAAAGTTCAAGTCCCTAAAAATAAAAGAGGGAGAGTCTGTCTCTAACTTCTCTAAAAGATTCAACAAGATTAATCCTACTAAGGCCTCTGCCAAAATTACCTATGCTAGTTCTTTTGATCTCGACTTATGAATCATGTTAAGAGAGAGAAGAGATACCTCCTTGGCTCATATGCAAGATGCATCCCTGGAAGTAGAGTCTAACATATTGGCAGTGGACCAACTCAGGAATAAGGCTGACAGAGGATCAGGAGGATCTGAAGCCTCAACCTCTAATTCTCCCCCCCCCCCTCCCTCGAATGGATGAAGTAACCAAGTTACTAAAATCACTTTCAACCAAAATGGAAAGGTTGGAATTAGAAGCGAAGAAGACATACATAAATCCTCAAAATTTTGATCACAGAGGAAACTTCAGGAGGCCGAATAATAATGCTCCTTAGATTATGCAAAAAGAACCTCAGAACAAAGATAGGGATGATAAAAAAATCTAGAACCCTCTTCAAAACAACCTTGTTACAGATGAGGGTAGAGAGGAAGAAGACATCAACCCATAAATTCATTGTCTTGAAGATACACCCTCTTCTCCTCACTTAACTCAATCAACATACGAGGATTCTCTCATGGAAAACCAATTAAATGAGCTGATCAAGGGGGATAAAACTAGCAACAACCCAAATAGATACAACCTTAGGTCCAAAAAGAAAGGAGGAAAGAGTGATGCTCCTGAGCCACCTACTAGAGTAGAAAAGCTTCCCAATGATGTAGCAAGTAGAAACAAGGAGAATAAATTACAAAACCTCCCACCAGTAGTAAAAGGACCTATCCCAGAGGTAAGGGAAATTCTCAAGCCCCCCTCCTATTTTAACTTTGAGCATGAAATTCAGAAGATTAGGATTCCTATCCCCCTGTCAGAGCTGGTCAAGCATGAAGACTTTAGGATATCCATATCTAATTTGTTGTTGCCTAAACCCTTGAATCATCCGACATACTCAATCAATTTGCAAGAAGAAAAACCAACAATCATCTTAGGTCCCATGGTAGAAGATAGAGATGATCCATCCCCTCCTTTATACACATCACTGAACATACATGATAAGTTACTGCATAATTGTTTGATGGATTCAGGAGCCTCTCATAATCTCATGCCCAAAACTGTCATGGAAGAACTAGGACTGGAAGTCACCAAAGCATACCATGACTTGTATTCTTTTGATTCAAGGAGAGTGCAATGTCTTGGGGTCATCAAAGATCTGGTTGTGACCTTGTTTTAGTTTCCCCTAAAAAGTGTGGTCATGTATATTGTAGTGGTTGATGTTCCTCCAAATTTTGGCATGTTATTGTCAAGATCTTGGATAAAAAGGCTCAGGGGAACATTGCATATGGACCTCACATATGCTACTATTCCTTTGTTTGGGTGGGATCATAGAAGACTATATAGAGAAGCTCAGTTGGCCTATATTATTAGTGTTGAATCTGACCCCACCAACCATTGTATCTTTTCCATTGATACTAATTTGGGATCCATCTTGTTGCAGCTCACTGATGTCCCTGAAGGTCCTCTTGAAATCAGAAAGAAGTCCCTTAATCTATGTGAAGATTCTCCTTCGATTACCTCTGTTTGGAAAATGTTCTTTGATGGAGCCTCTTCTAGGGAGGGTGTTGGTGTTGGGATGGTCTTTGTTTCACCTATTCAATAAATTATATCCCTGTCATACAAGGTAGAATTTGAAGCTACCAATAATGTGGCAGAATATGAAGCTCTTGTATTGGGTTTGAGGGCTGCAAAAGATATGGGGATTAAAGAGATAACAATGTTTGGAGATGCTGAGTTGATTGTCCAGCAGATCAGAAATATTTATCATTCAAAACACCCTCGACTTAGAATTTATAGAAATGAAGTATGGGACCTCATTGACAGTTTTTTCTTGGCTTTCAACATTTCATTTATTCCAAGAGAAGAGAATTTCATGGCCGACTCTTTGGCTATTTCAACAAGAAATTTCAGAATTCCTCTGCCACCCAAGCTCAGGTATGATTTAGAAGTAAAATACAGACCCTCTATACCTGAAAATGTCAAGCATTGGAAGTTGTTTGAGGATGATCTTGAAATCAAAAGATTCCTAGAAGTTGTGGATGAGTTTTCTGCATTACACATTGATCAAGATCTTGATTCTAACATTGATCCTCATGCTGATGTTTTTCTGAACAAGATTGTTGATCATCATGTTGTTCAACTACCTAGAAATCACATCCCAAAGGGACTGATCCCTCTGGAAAGGTTATTTGACAGAAATGTTGTGGAATTAAAGGGTAAAATTTTGAATGATAATCCTGATGTAGCTGAGTTCAATATTGGCACAAAGGAGGATCCAAAGTTTTTCAAGTTGTCTAACATCTTGTCAAAGGAGTAGAGGGCCAAGTATACTAAGCTATTAAAATAATTTTTTGATGCGTTTTATTGGACCTACAAAGGCCTCGAAACATATGACACCACTGTCATTGAACACAAGATCCCACTGAAGGAAGAAGCCAAACCATTTAGGCAGAATTTAAGACAGATAAATCATATGTCACTGCCTATTATGGAATGAGAGGTGAAGAAGATTTTGGATGCTTAGATTATTGTGCCTTGGAGATATTCTGATTGGGTGGACAACCTAGTCCCAGTGAGAAATAAAAGTGGAGAAATTAGACTCTTTGTTGATTTCAGGAACCTGAACAGAGGCTCCAAGAAGGACCACTACCCACTGCCAAAGATGGAACACATATTACATGGAGTAACAGGTGCATCCAGGATTTCCATGATTGATGGATTTTCTAGTTGCAATCAAATATATGTTCTACCTGAATATAGAGAAAATATATCCTTCACCATTCCCTGGGGCACATTCATGTATGCCAAAATTCCCTTTGGATTAATGAACACAAGAGAAACCTTTCAGTGAGCTATGGACATCGCTTTCATAGGGTAAAGGGACAAATTTGTAGTTACCTACCTAGATGACATTATTGTTTTCTCCATATTCAATAAAGAACAATGCTGTCATCTAAGAAGGGTCTTCTTGAAATGTAGAAGGTTTGGTCTCTCCTTAAATCTCAAGAAATCATGGTTTTCCATGAAGGAGGGGAAATTATTGGGACAGATAGTATCATCTAAGGGGGTCAGAATTGATTCAACCAGGGTACAATCTATTCAAACCTTGTCACTTCCCAGATCCAAGAAGCAAGTCCAATCTTTCTTGGGTAAAATCAATTTTCTGAGAAGGTTTGTTTCAAATTTTCCTGAATTGGTGAAGCATATCATAGCCATGATTAGGAAAGGGAAGGAACTAAAATGGACTGTTGAGTCCATAAATTCTTTCAACCAAATCAAGAAGGCATTGACTGAGGCACCAATGCTCATCAGTCCTGACTACTCCAAGGATTTATTAATCTTTTCCTTTGCCTCATTTGACACAGTGGCAATTGTTTTATTTCAAAAAAATGTTGAAGGGCTGGAGAAGCCTATTTCATTTTTCAGCAGAGCACTAAGAGATGCAGAGGTGAAATATGACATCAAGGAAAAATAGGCCTATGCATTGGTGAAATCCCTCAAGGCTTTCAGAATCTATGTCCTTCATTCAAGGGTTATTGCATACGTCCCTTCAGCTACTGTGAAGGAGATTCTCATTCAGCTTGGCATAGATGGAAGAAGGAGTAAGTGGATTTCCAAAATTCTTGAGTTTGATCTAGAAATAAATCCCACCAAGCTAGTTAAAGGCCAAGGTTTAGCCAAGTTGTTGGTTGAATCTAATTGTAAAGACTTGGGGGTTAACTCCATCAACACTTGTTCAGAAAGTTAGTGAGCTAAGTTGTCTGATAAAAACCCACAGAATAGCCCTCCATTGGCAGAATTCACCTAGTACAAAGACATTATATTTTTTTTGCAGAAATTGAGGCCTCCTGATGGAATGGGAAAAAGAAAGGAAAGATATTTAAAGCTCAAAGAAATCATATATTTCCTTATTAACTAGGTCTTGTATTGGAAAGACCCTCTAAGAGTACTTATGATATGTCTAGACCCACAAGAGGCTCAAAAAGTTATACTTGAATTTCATGATAGCCTGTGTCAGGGACACCATTTTTGGAGCACCATGACCTATAAAATTCTCAGGGTTGGGTACTTCTGGCCTACTCTGTTCACCAATGTCTGTGAAAAAGTTAGAGCTTGCATCAAATGTCAGAAATTATCTGGTAAGTAGCAACTCAAGTCTCTGCCATTAAATCCTGTGGTAGATTTGTTGGATCATGTTTTCATTGATGCCAATGGTTTGTCACTGATGCCAATGGTTTGATTAGTTGGGAGATTGTTGGATCATATGTCATTGATGTAAATGGTTTGGTTTGATTGATGTCATTGGTTGATGTCAAGTAATTGATTGATATGATTCCCTTGATGATAATTTTATATGTCCAAGTGGAAACCAAGCGATGCAAAGGTAAACAAATGGATGAACTCCAAAGTGGTCCCCTTATGGTGAAAGCCCTCACGGGAAGACGCTTTGCAGATTGATTTATCCTAGAAGAATGGTTGGAGGACCCATGCTCTCATTATTGTCTTATCATGATTGATAAGGTGTACAAATGGATGAACTCCAAAGTGGTCCCCTTATGGTGAAAGCCCTCACGGGAAGACACTTTATGGATTGAGTTATCCTAGAAGAATGGTTGGAGGACCCATGCTTGTATGAGGAATAACGAAATGAAGATCAAGGAAATTGTTGGTGAAACTATCCTAGATGGATAGTTCTTTTCATGCCATTTCTGGTGGTATGTGGAATGTCACATAAATCCTCCTGTTTTGAGAGTTATGGCCTTACAAAGTTGAAGGACCCTCACATGAAGGCTTGAAGCCCCCAAAGTCAAAGAAGTCAAAGTGACCTAAAAGAAGAAATGATAAAATAAGGTGACAAAATCAAGAAGGAATATTTATG
>ML794215.1:214876-226761 GCA_009831015.1 Picea engelmannii | reverse complement strand
AGTGGATGTTCCAAGCACATGACTGGAGACAAGGATAATCTATTGTCCATAAGTAAAAGCAAAACAAGAAACGTGATCCTTGAAAATGATGAACCAGGAAAAATCAAGGATAGAGGGATGATGAGTTTGAGTAATGACAAAGGGGATGCCGAGTATGTTCTGCTTGTGGATGGTCTGAAACATAATTCACTCAGTTCAAGTCAAAAGTGTGACAGAGGCAGTGAAGATGTGCTCACATCCAAACAATGCAAGGTAAATGTAAAATCAGGAAAATTGGTGAATAACAATATAAGGAAAAACAATAATGTTGATGTTGAATCCTCCCCTGCAAGTAAAGAAGAGGATTCAGATACAATAAAAGAATTCTCAGCTAGCAGTTATCCCATGAAAGAAGTAGGAGAAGACCCATGTCATAAACAGGAAGTAGAAGTCTTGAAGGCTGAGAAGGCAGACACCAAAATCAAGTGCTTGAGCAGATCCATGACTCTGGACAAAGTCTTGGATAACCAGAGATCACCAAATGAAAAATCCGGTATTGGACTCAACAAGGTAGAAATCAGTGCTCCTAAGAAGCCTGATATAGGTCCTTCATTTGTGAGAAAGAAAAGCAGGCGTGAGAATGGGTGTAGTAGTTTTCTCCTATGATTGAATATGGACATAAAAGCCCTAAATTGAATGCATCATGGAAGAAAAATGAAAACTACAGTAATAGAGATCGATGAAATTCAATGGGGAGATCCAAGGGCTCTTTAAAAAGTACAAGCTACAATTACACAATGGTCTAGTAGGACAACAACATTCTGATGTACATGACATCCTGTAGAGACAACAAGAGGAAGGACCTTGTCAAGGAGAGTTAACCTTTAGGAACAAAGGGAAAAAACAGAGGATGTGTAGCATGAGATTTAGCAAATGTGCAGAGTGAGATGAAACAAAGAGCAAAAGCAGAGAAGAATGACGGAAAAAGATGATGTAGAGCAGACCAGATAACAGTGACAGGGGGAGTCATCCACATATGAGAAGATTGATAAAGGAGTCTGAGTAAGAGAGGTGAGAAGTTTTGAATTTTCCTCAGAGGATACAGCGAAAGCTAAAGATGAACAGGTCCAAGAATCAGAAAGAGAAGACTCTGGATGAGACACTAATATTCTGCAGGCCTAAAATGAGAGAGTTCATCCTGTCAGGGGGAGTTTGCATTGATTTAATATCTGATACATTCTAAAATACTGCAAAAGCTCAAGGGGAGCATGTTCTATTTGACATTGATGTCAAAGGGGGAGAAAAGAATCTGGGTGCCTTTGTTGCCATCAATTCCAAAGGGGGAGATTGTTGGAAATGTTTAACAGGTAGCATATTCTTGTCATTGATGGCAAGTACAACAATGAAGATGGCATGGGTACAGGAAGAATGTACAAAGGATTGTTGGCATGTTCTACAGGAAGCATAGACTTGTCATTGATGGCAAGTACATTAGTGATGATGGTGTGATTACAGCAGCGATGATCAACAGGTAAAGAGAAGATAAGTCCAAGAAGATCGAATGATTGAAGGCCCGAGAAGCATTTCTGATCGTTGGATCCCATCCAAAATTACCGATAGCATGAGGGACGTCAGATCTAAAGAAAGACAAGAAGAGGGTGTTGAAGAGGAGAATAGATCTCAGGCGTCATATCTGAGCACAGGGTCCGACCACCGTTGGATCGAGGAAAGCTTGCACGGTGTTTAAAGTGCAAGGAGAAAAGGGGCTCACAAAACCCGAAAGTAGGAGGACCGTCCATCTCGAGGACAAATATGGACCGTTGATCCTAGTCCTTGTCGGAGTTTCGGGGATCGAAAGTTTATTGACATCAGGAACCCCGAGATTGCGATGTGTGAAATCCCGACTGAACCTGAGCCATCAAATCAAGATCACATCTGGACCGTCGACCCAACTCACGTCATCTAGGGACACATGGCACAATCAGGTAATGACAAGTATCAGACTGATTCAACATTTCAGGCACATGTAAGTCATGAATCAGAGTGACACGTGGAAATATTCAACACATGTCAATCCTCGTATGACGTCAGCAGATGGACACCTTGTCGGGGTTTTGAGGATCACGAGTTGAAGTTGTCAAAGAACATTGACATCAGGAATCCCGATTTTGCGATATGCGAAATCGCGATTTAATCGCAGCCGCTAAATAGAGATCAGATTTGGACCATTGATTTAACTCCTTGTCAGAGTTTCATGAATCAAGACTTTGAAGTGACAAAAACACTTGACAACAAGAATGTTGATTTCACGATTTGCGATATCACGATGCAATCATAGCCATTGAATCGAGAATGAATCTAGACCATTCATTATAGCTTGTATCGGAGTTTCGTGAATCGCGACATGGAGAGGCAAAGAGAACAATGCAACAATTTTGATATGCGAAATCGTGATTCAATCGCAACCGTTGGATCAAGAGGACGCATGGCAAAAGATCAGAGCACCATAAAGCTCCTTCTCGAAGTTTCACCTATCGCAACTTGGAGTGACGAGTAGCTCCATCTAAGGATCAATGAGATGCGAATTCACGATGAGATCTGGACCGTAGAATCATCGAGATCGTGGACCGTTCATCTCAGCTCCATCTTGGAGTTTCATGAATCATGACTTGGAGAGTCGAGATGCCTCATCTCCAGATTCATGAAACATAAATTCATGAAAAGCACTTTAAGCATAAGCGCTTGGTCATGGCCATGGTCATATAGAGGAAGGAGCTAGCACATAAAATCTCTGTATCAAAGCTTTGGAGATCGCGACATGAAGTGTTGAGACACTTGGGTACAGGAATGCCAAAATGCCGAAACCCGATTTAAAGGAAAGATTAATAAATCTCATCCAATGGCGCAGATAAACCTGAAGGAGATCTGAGGGCTACTAATGCACGACATAGTGAAAGTGCCAGAAACCATTGATGGCATCTGCCAGAGAATTTGAAGAGACCTCTGTGTGATCGCCAGAGGAGATGAAGAGTCTCCAAGTTTCGTCCAGTGAAGGAAGACTATTCTTAGAAGGGATTGACAGATGGATGAGCGTTCAATCCTATATCTGAAATAGAGAGGGTGAGATAAAGAAGACAAGGAGTCTCAACTGCCAGAGAGGCTAAGAAATCTCAGCATAACACCCAGTGATGTTGAACACGTGGGAAAACCGCAAGAGAAGTTGAAGAGCTACCATGATGATTAGGTAGAGCACTCGAGAGGTGGAGGATATCGACGTGGTGTGAGTATGCAGAGGCATTGCACACATTGCATGCAAAAGGTGCACAAATGCTATAAGTACATGGTACAGAGAAGGGATGAGGTTGTTGTTGCTGTTGGAGGTTGTTGCGTTAGTTGTTGGTGAAGGTGATTCATGTGTGAAGAATGAGGAGAGTGCAGCAAATGAATTGTACAGAAGAGGAGCTGTGGATTTAATGGACATGGCGCACAGAGCATAAAAGCAGAAGAATAGACAACGCAAGTCATGTGTGCAGAAAGGCAGTGAGGCAGACAGAGCAAGAAATGGAGTAGAACAGTGATGAGTCTGGTAAGCCATTGTTGAACATTATATCACTGTAATAAGTTTCAATAGCAAATATTTATATTTTAGGGAGGTTGGGAGGTGCTCAGGAGGATTGTTTTCCTCAGAGGTTCAAGTGGGTGCTTGAACACAGGGATTTGTAGCTTCCATCTGGTTGCATCCAGAGAAACCAGGGTGGCAGGGTGGTGCAAGGGAGAACTCTTGTTCTCTRTTATACAGGTTGGTGCCTGTATGATTGGAAGTTGGTGCTTCTATCTAGTTGGTGCTAGAAACACTCAGGGAGTTGGTGCTTCCTTCTAGTTGGTGCTAGAGAAACTAGGGAGTTGGTGMTTCCTTCTAGTTGGTGCTAGAGAAACCAGGGAGTTGGTGCTTCCTTCTAGTTGGTGCTAGAGAAATCAAGGAGTTGGTGCTTCCTTCTMGTGGGTGMTAGAGAAAACAGAGAGTTGGTGCTCTCAGCAAGTTGCAACTTGCAAAATAGAGGTTGTAGCCTCATTATGAGTTGGTGCTCATATGTACGATAATGTAAAGAATGTAACTATTACTTATCATATAAAGAAAAAGAGGTTTTTACCCTGTATGGGTTTCCTCAGGAAATATCTGTCTCTATGTTTCTCATATATGTGACTGATGCTGAATATGCCATTGTTTATTTCCATGCATTATTGTGATCATCATTTAGTGTTTCAGCAAAGATTTTAAAAGAATCATAATTGTTTAAGAACGGTAACAACTGATTCACCCCCCCCTCTCAGTTGTCCAACATGCCCCCCATCTCTTCACTCCCTCACAAATTTCCTCCACTCACCATTCCATTGGCACTCGTCCCCTTCGCGTCTCCCACCACTAGTACTATATCGTTCCAAATCATCTCTATCCCATTACAGCTTAGCTCATGCTTATGTAACCCCCACGTTATCCCCAGTATCATCTTCCCATCCATGCCTATCCACCTGACCTTTTTCGTCTGTTATTCTATACCGATCATGCCAGTGACAATCTTCATCATCCACATCTATTGTTACGCCCCCCCCCGCAAGAATTCAACTCAGAACCAGATGGAAAAATGTAGAGGTCACCAAGATCCATAGGTGGATATTTGACTTGGGACATCCTAGATCTTGATGAAGCATTTATTAGGGTTGGTGGTGGAGGTTGAACATAGTTTCCACCATAAATGGAAAACCCAGAAAGGGACTGTCAGTCGAACAATTTATCTGTAGGTCCGTGCTGAAATTTGATTATGTATGATAGAGCTTGCTTCTGATAGGAGGTTGCATTCACAGTATTCTGGGAAGCATGAAGACATAAATATTTCAATGCAAAGTCTCGAGTACATTTCTGGGGTTTGCTCTGAGTATATAGTGGTCGTTCTCATATTTTGTTAGCGTCGATGGTTAAGCAAGGCTCCCAATTGTAATGTTTTAGAAAATCTTCTGGTTCTCTGGTTATGACACGTATTTGAGACTTCTTGTTTAATGTAAGTTGGTTCCTTCTCATACCTCTGTAATAGTTGTGTTAAAACACTCGAGTACGGAAGATCCAGTCGAGGGTAGTTACGTTTTTGTGATGTAGGTTTGATCACAGTGACATCACTGCCAATTTTAATTAGTTATTTGTGTTTCTTTCCTTCCAACTTTGAATGACCTGGGCATGGATGATCCAGTCAAGCAGTTGTTATCAAATTGTGATTTATGTTTGGTTTTAGTTCATAATAATTTCATTCAGTCCCTTGAATCTTTGAGCCAAGAAGATCTTCTCTTCTGATTTTTTCTCTCCTTGGTGGTTGGAAGACCAGATGTCCATAGAAGAACACTTCATGCTCTTTAAGTTCTTCCCCCTACTCACCACTATACTACAAATTATTGAATGAAGTTAGATCAATACCTCACTTGCCTATGCATGCCTACCCAGTTATCTGAGTTAGAGTGATATAGTCCTGAGTCTGCATCCATTAGACCTCCTTAAAATTTAACCATTGCGACATACAAATTGATGGGTAATGGGCTCACCTTTAAAACAATACAGGGGTGACTTCTAGTGCTAACACTAAGATTCATGCAGGTTTGCACCTTGAACTGTCATCATCGTGGGATTGTGTGAATTATTGTTGTAGGTGGTAAATAAAAACAAATTAACACATACATTTGATCATTATTTCTAACAAAAGAAGTTAGAAAGAAATGGTTTATCCCTGAGAGCATTGTCAATTGAACATAACAGATCCACAGGGGCTCAAACTATTCTAAGTCATTCCAGAAATCAAAGACGTTTTCATCAGGGGAGAATGGTTTTGTTTTATCAGTTCTTTTAATAGGCACCACACTAGAGTGGCCCTAATCTTTGAACAAACTTTTTATGGGTTTCGGACCCAACTCGGGGACACCACAATTAATATTACAAAGAATTTTATTGGAGCAACTTGTGCTCTCCCAGTAGGTGGGGAGATATGGTTAAAAAAAGGGAAAATTTCCAACTGAGGTATGCTACAATTTCCTGGTGGCAGAACACCCAAACCCTGATTGGAGTCAGCTTATCTCGATTATGTGGATTAAATATGAGCGGTGGGGAATCCTCACTGCAGTACAAAGGTATATTACATGTGAAGGTCATTTCTCGATTGTGCACTATTATCACCTCTATTTCCTTGTGCACTTAAGTGGTGAAAAGGAATTAAACCTCCATTTTTATTTTCTTAAAATTTTAATGAAGATGTCTAGAAGGGTCCAAAGTCACCTTGATTCTACTCACAAAATTTTATATCACCAGGGTTTTATAAAAACATTAGTCCTCTTTGCTTTAGATGAAATAGAAATGCCCTAGAAATATTTTCTATAGTATGTAGGGTTATAGGAAGGAGGAAAATAAAATGATCAACAATAAGAGGGACATGAAGCTAATCGATAGTCTAAAGAGAAAAGGGCCGAGGATAACCAAGAAATGATGGTTTCCCATGAACTTGGGTGCTCCTAAAAAGCTACCCAACAGACTAGAAACAAGAAAAATACACCTAAAAAGGGGGGAACCTGATCTAAAAGGTGAAAATCAATTACTCCACAACAAGTTGAAACCCCTTGAAGGCAGTTAAGATCATATACAACAAAACAAAGAGAGAAGGAGAGAACAAAGGTTTGTATTAGAAAACAAGAAGGACATGTCACCCCACCAGGTCCATTGTCACCTAAGCATTTTGAAGATGAGCTTATGACCACCACCATGAAACAAGATAAAACTCCCAGGACAAAAAATAAAGAGGAAAAAGAAAACTAAACAACACAGTCCCGAGATTGTTGCTGTAGAATTTTTTCCCATAGAAATATTGATTAAAGAATCCCATGAAATCAAACAGAGTAGAAAAAGGAAAGGGAACTAGGACCCTGAAATTCCCAGTAAACCTAACATAAAAACTAGTATCAAAAATCAATTGAGGTTGAATTCTAAAGCATTTTTTAATCCATATTTGAAATACCAACAACCCATGGTGATTGGCGATAATGATACTAAAGACGCCATCTCTAGATTTTCCAATATGGAGGATATGGCTATCCACACATTGAAAAGTATGACAAGGGATAAAGCAAGGAAAATATATAAAGGGGATACCTCATAGATAAAGTATGTTGCTGTGAAGACATAGTACCATACAGACTTGGTGATCCATATGGATCTAAATGGCCATCCACCTATTCCACCGAATCACCATTTTGAGCTTGTGTTTTTTATAAACCATTATATTCACCCTTTTGATGGGGAATGGAATGTAATGTCATCTTCATTTTTTAATTACATACATCATTTAATGATTTCCTAGTGGTCTTATGTACATGAATACAACATAGCGTTAATGCATCGGATCCCATTATAACTCCATAGTTAAGCATGCTCAGGCTAGAGTAGCACTAGGATGGGTTACCACCTGGGAAGTCTTAGTGTTTTACATGCTTATGGAATTTTATAAATTTAGTACAATTTATCCCACATTCATCATGGAAATTGTTCTCCTCTCACTCTCTCATATATAATTGAGGTGAAGGAGGCCCTTTAAACACGTAATGGAGTGTGATGTAAATCTTCTTGTGAATGAAGCATAGCCAACATCTCCTTCTTTTTATAGATAAGCTACCTCATTTTTTCAGTTTGTGTTCTACATTGTTTTTCTATCTTATTCAGTAATAGAAGTTGGGTTTCACTGTATTTATGTGTTCTCTTCTACATTTTTGTGTATTTCATTGTTATATCTCGGTTATATTTAGGCCTTCATGTCGTTCTCAAATAATCTGGATCACTGGTATCAGGGCAGTATGCTCCTTGTCATTTCTCATAGCAGGTCCTCAACGAGGTCAGGGTATAGAGATTTGGGTCTCGAGCAGTCATGGTATAGAGATTTGGGTTTTGATCTATTTTCTCTTGAGGACAACCACTCTCGCTATCCCAAGAGACTTCCCATGGCGGAAGAAAAGAGAGATGACAGAGCAAGATATCCTTTCAAGACGTTTCTGAAGGAATCCCTTGTGCAGAAAAGGAACGACATGAAGGCAAATATATAAACAAGATATAAAATGAAATACACAAAAATGTAGAAGAGAAGACATAAATACAATGAAACCCAACTTCTATTACTGAATAAGATAGAAAAACATTATAGAACACAAATTGGGAAAAATGGGGTAGCTTATCTATAAAAAGAAACAGATGTTGTCTACGATTCACTGACAAGAAGATTTACATCACACTCCATTGCATGCTTAAAGGGCCTCCTTCACCTCAATTATATATGAGAGAGTGAGAGGAGAACAATTCCCATGATGCATGTGGGATAAATTGGACTAAGTTTATAAAATTCCATAGACATGTAAAACACTAGGACTTCCCAGGCAGTCACCCATCCGAGTACTACTTTAGCCTGAGCGTGCTTAACTACAGAGTTATAATTTGATCTGGTGCATTAACGCTATGTTGTGGGCATGTACATAAGACCACTAGGAAATCATTAAATTATGTTTTTAATTAACAAATGAAGATGACATTACATTCTATTCCTCGTCAAAAGGGTGAATATCATGGTTTATCAAAACCATAGGCTTAAAATGGTGATTCAATGAAAGAGGTGGATGGCCACTGAGATGCATCTGGAATATGTGGATGGCCACAAAGAGTCAAACCTAGACATGGAAACTGATTCATAAAATAATAAAATGAGACATATCATTGATGCGGAACCCATTTCTACTATCGTAACTACATCAATCCAACTAGAAGAGGATCCTAAGGAGGGGGAGCGACTCTTCCATTCATAGATGTGGGTGAAGGGGACCCCACTGCATTTATTCTTGATAGAAGAATACAAAAGAAAATCATCTCAACAGGGGTTTTCAAGGAGTTGGATTTGCTAACAACACCACACCTGTAACCATACAACATTGGTTGGCTTTGCCAAGGTCAAGATCTTTGTGTCAGCCAACAATGTCGCCTATCCTATGGAATCAAGACATTCAAGGATGAGGTATTGTGTGATGTTTCCCCACTAGAAGTATATGATTTTCTATTAGGAAAACCATATATGTGGAGGCGTCATGTTGTTTATGAGTCTCGGCCCCATAGCGTCATTGTGACTCTGGGGGATCGACTATACCAGATACCAGAGGTAGTTCTGACTATTGTCCCAACAAAACAATGCCACAAAGTAATCTCTCATACTGCAAATTTTAGCCTCTTCACAATCCGATCATAAGGTGAACATAAGGACACTTCAACCACTATAGCCTCAACCCAAGACCTTTCTATCCAACAGAAGAAGATTGACAAGATTGTAGACGAGTACCAAGATTTTCTTGTTGCACCGATGAGGGTGCCTTCACACTTCCCAGTCAAGCAAGGTTATAACATAACCCTTCATACTCTTCATGTTGCATATTCACCGACAGACGCCTCCCAAACTTAGGTAGATCATGTAACTAGATTGGTTGAATGAATCCAACCCCTCCAATAATGGGCTCATGACATCCTTAACCAAGCTAAGTAGGACAACTTCTTCAGCAAGGAAAACAACACACCGAGCTTCATATTTAGCAGAAGTCTCCCCATATCCCAAGGTAAATTGATGCAATTGGGACCATTTATTCCTAAGGGGGGAGGAATGATCCAGATGGATCTCAATGGCCATCCACCTCTTCCACTGAGTCACCATTTTGAGCCCATGGTTTTAATAAACCATGATATTCACCCTTTTGATGGGGAATGAAATGAAATGTCATCTTCATTTGTTAATTACATACATCATTTAATAATTTATAGTGGTCTTATGTAAATTCATACAACATAGCATTAATGCACCAGATCCCATTAGAACTCCACATTTAAGTGCACTCAAGCTAGAGTAGTACTGGGATGGGTGACCACTTGGGAAGTACTAGTGTTTTACATGCCAATGGAATTTTATAAACTTAGTCCAATTTATCCCACATGCATCATGGCAATTGTTCTCCTCTCACTCTCTCATATATAATTGAGGTGAAGGAGGCCCTTTAATAATGCAATGGAGTTTGATGTAAAGCTTCTTGTGAATGAAGCATAGCCAACATCTCTTTCTTTTTAGAGATAAGCTACCCCATTTTTCCAGTTTGTGTTCTACAGTGTTTTTCTATCTTATTCAGTAATAGAAGTTGGGTTTCATTGTATTTTTGTGTTCTCTTCTACATTTTTGTGTATTTCATTGTTATATCTCGATTATATTTCTACCTTCATGTCATTCTCAGAATTATTTGGATCACTTGAATTTAGAACAAAATGCAATGGACATTGTCCTAGACCCTGAGTAGGAATTTGATGGTATAATCCTAGATACAGAGTTGGTTCCTGAGAAGGTTTCACATGATATCAAACCGAAGGTCAAAGTTGACAAAGGTATATATGACAACCACCAGGTGCAAATTCTAAAGAAACAAATTCAAATTTTACAACAGTAGAATCAAGACCTCGAAATGCAATATACCAAGCTACAAAATAAGTACCAGAAGCTATAATAGAAGCATCAGAAAACATGTTTGTTCTTGAAAGAGATAATCTAATAGGTATATTGTTTTCAAAGGAGAAACGGTTCAGTACTTATGCCATCTGATCCACCTATATTCCAGTTTGGTATCTAGTTGGATTGCACCTAGGAATCCATGCAAAATCACCTACCAGCTACAATTGTTGAAGGTTTTTTTTAGGATTTGTTCTACTTCAGTTTCCAACAGTAGTTATAGTTGCACTTCTATACTTTATTTTTTTTAGTTCAAGATATAGTTTCCAAGTGTGATAAGTGGTCATTTTATTTTTATATGAACCATATGTTTTGTTAAGTTCAAGTTGAAGGGAAGTCATGACTGATACTTCCAACCAAATACACTCAAGTCAAAGAAAGTTTTTCATGTTGTATTGAAGGAGTGACCGTCAAGTTGTTTATAGAGCCTAGTTGTAATGTGAAGTTGAAATTTTGTGTTAGATCCTAGATAGATGGTGAAAACCCTCTTGGGAAAGAGATAAATAGACATATTTTTTAATGTAATAGGGTTTAGTTTTTGGGAGATCAAGCATCATAATTTTGGCTGGACCTGAAGCATAAGACTGTAAAGTTTCCTACCTGGTAAATATAAGTCTTGATGACAATTTTTTTTTTTCTTCTCAAATCTTTGTGTTCTTACTCTTATCTAGATGCAAGTTGGAAATTCATGCAATGTGTAGTTTCCTTTCCTTTCATATTTTGTTTCAATGAACTATTTATTGCTATGAAACCTAGTATCAACTATTGTTTGCAGTAGATAGTTTATTGTATTACAACCTTGTTTAAATGATTTGTGTCAAGATACATTTTTTAGATCTAGAATATTATTTCAAGTATGAAATTTCATACAACAAGTAACATTGTATTCTTTCTTGTATTTCATTTGTTTTATTCTACATACCCTTACCTTCTCATCAAAATTCATGCCACCAACTAAGGGGAACCTACTTTGATATTGTTTGAATAGTCCAACTAGGTTTCTACCCTTAAAAACGCACCTAATAGCTAACCAACAAACCTAATTCATTAAAACCAAAACATTCCAAAACTTGAGGTGGCCTATCTCTACCCTTTAGCAGTCAGGTGTAGACCTTAGGACCAACAATACCCAATATGAATAATAATAGATATGTATTTATGCATTGTTATGTATGGAGGCCATTTCTAGTAAATAAGGCCCATGTAATAGTGTGAACACAATGAATGTAAGAAGGATTATTCAAAGGTTCCACCTAGTAGAATTTCCCTTCTCTATAATATCCCTAGGAGGAAGATGATACTATA
>ML794215.1:195547-206481 GCA_009831015.1 Picea engelmannii | reverse complement strand
CTCCAAGAAACCCTTTGTGGTTGCAGACCAAAGGTGCTTGGTAACTTAAGAAATGAATGTTTTTTGTATTTTGTAAATGTGGATCAATGGGACAACTCAATATAGCTTATGGCATTCAAACATGAAAATGATAAACAAATAGATAGTGCTCTCAAAGATTGATTAATCAGCAAATAGCTTTAAACTGGGTGAAGAAAAAATTGTAACTAAACCAGTACAATGTAGGGTCTAAGAGACAATCAAAAGACTTATTATCAGGCTATGATCTAAAAAATGGGATAACAGCCATTCAAAGCTTGACAACACAGATAATAATGCATAAGAAAGATGGAAAACTAACAATCAAAATTGAAAGGAACCTGTGATCTGTATTAACATCAAAAAGTATTAGTACAATAGCCAATTACTCTATCCAAAATCGAACCACTAGTGCTCCAAATGTCTTTGGCTTTATAGCCTCTTACAATCAGTTTCAGATCCTAAAATAATGGATTTGATATTCTAAAAATAGAAAGTCAAAACTAATTCACAAAAGATAAGGAGAGATCCTCAAAATGAGGTCAACCTCTATCTTTTGGTCTTCAAACATTGGTTGAAAGTTGATGAAGTGTAGCCTAGCCTTCCAAGGCTCTTTGATATTCTCCTTTGAAAGTGGAATTCGAATTTGATGATGTGTGCCAAAAATCCCTATCATTTTGCCCTTGAAAATCACTAAATCTAGTCAAAAAATTCCCTTTTGACTTTCATCTCCAAGAATGGCCTTTAGATTTTGATTTGATAATTCATAACCAGCTTATTGAAGAAGGATTCAAACCATTTAAACCCAAAAATTCTTGATCTGGGCGAAAGTTTGGCTATTCTGGCCTTGACAGCTTTCAACAGTGCACTTGCTTGAAAAATCTGCTCCTGCGCTATTGAAAGTAGCCACTTTCCATAGCTAACTGGTCATAAAATATCGATTTGCACTGTTGAAAGCGGACAGATTTCCAAAATTGAATTTCTCGGTCATAAAAAATCCGTTTTTCATGTATGAATAGTCGATTGACATCTAGAGAAGCTAAGCTATCCAATGGTGTTTTTAGATCTTAATTTGTAGCTTGGTAAGGTATTGAAAAGTTCCCTGCAAGTTTAAGTATCATTCTTTCCATTTGCAATTCAAAACTCTAAACGGTCCTTTGTGAACAATGTCTAATATGGAACCAAAGATATGATTTGAAACGTGTATGAGCACACATGATTCCTGCTTTGTGCAGAAATGGCCCATGGAAAACGCCTCTGCCAAATGCTCGCTTGCCATTTTCACCAGCGCACGACCCCTTTGAAAGCCCCTGTTAGCTGCAGAAAGTATGCACTTTCCACAGCGCACCGCTTTGTATAAGATACTTCTTAGCTGCGGAAAGTAATAACTTTCAACAACGTGCCATATCAATTGAAACTGCTCCTTAGATGTGGAAAGCATGTACTTTCCACAGTGCACCACCCGTGACTGATTGTCAAACCTTTTAAGATTTGTCACTTTCAATAGCGCATGGACCGCTGAAAAGAGCTCCTTAGCTGTTGAAAGTGGGCACTTTCCACAGCGCACAATGAATATTTGAAAACACGTTAGCAATAGCCATGATATCCACTACAAAATTCAACCGAAAGAACGGTTTCATTTTGGGAGTTAACAACAGGTTCATGGATGTATTCATAAACAAAATTTCATTATTTCTATTAACCCTAGTTTCCATCATAATTTCATCAACATTTAATTAGTTATCAGATTGCAAGTTCCTGCAAAAAATATCCATGACACAAAAGTTGAGGGTGAGACTATTCAAAATTTTAAATATTTGAAGCTCACCATGGATAAATGTGTTTTACATTATTATTTTATGTTATATATATGGAGGATATGGATGTTATTCTTGGATATCCTTGGATGAAATCAATTGGTACAACTAAAATTAATGTGTAAAAGAAGTTTATGAAACTTTGTACAAGAAAAAAAATTACACTGCAGAATAAGTCTCTTAGTAAGACAGAAGGGTACATGGGGGGAACTAAATAATTGTTATGAGGAAAATAATTGCAGAGTCTAAGGTTGAATCAGAAGTAGATCCTATCAAATCATATGAAGAAAAGTCTCAGGAAGGGCATAAAAAGGAAGCTAAGGAGTTCCATGACTTAAATGATTACCATGTTGAAGAATCTAACCCCAACAAACTAAGAGCTAAGGTTTATGTATATCACCACCCACACCACTTGGAGAAACAAAAATAATCAAGTTAAGGAAGTGAGAATCAACATTAATATTATGGACCAACATGGCACCATAAAGGGAAAAAATCAAAAGATACATGGATTAATATCAACACTGCATGGTGATGTTAGAGTAGAGAAACAACCCCATGGCACCAAAAGAGAAATATGAATCAAGATCAAGGAGGTAAGGAAACAATTGGACATCATGTTCATATTTCACTAGAATGGATGGATGCTCAGGAAAAAGTTGGACATCATGTTCATATTTCACTAGAATGGATGGATGCTCATTCTCGAAACCAATTTCTTTCCATGTTTCAAGGATGAATCATGTGAAGGGGGATGGAATGTAGTATACCTAGGGAGGTAATATGGGTTATATAGGGAGGTACCCAATGATAATAATAATATATATGTGGTTATGTATTTTTATGTATGGAGGCCATTTCTGGTAAATAATTTCCATGCAGTAGTGTGAAGACAATAAATGTAAGAAGAATTACTAGAAGGCTCCACCTACTAGAATGTTCCTAATAGGTAGGTAATACTATAAATAAGTAGAAGCAATGTAATGGAGGTATGTTGAACTATATTATAATCGATAAGAAATTATTTCTTGAGTCTTTCCTTCCTTCAGTAATAATACACAGTGTTACTCTACCTTAAGGGTTTTATCTACAATTATTGTATTCATTCTTGTGTGTGTATGATTTGGTTAATTGATGAATTTGAGGGTTTCCCTATCACTTATTTTCAGATATATTGAGTACATAACAAACAAGGCCAACATCCAATCTAATGAATCCTTGTAGCTAAGAGTATCTTCATTATCTTTTCTTCAATTACCTTAAGATTTTTTGTAGACATATGTGGTGGTGGAATAATTTCTTAGTGCATAAGTCTCATAACAAAATTGAGGAATCAATAGGTTGAAAGTTCAATCCTCTCTCAAAATTTTCTAGGTAAAACTACCATTGGGATTTTGAAATGGGTACACATTTTGTTGACCATACCCAATCAAGAGAAACCTGCACCAATTGTCTAGACTCTTGGAAATTTACTACATGGGATGGACATTAAAATATATTCAATACATAATAGGTTTGTTTTTAATTCCTTTACATAACTATCACTACTACACATCGGAAAAATCATGGCGATCTAATTGCAACATTTTGGAAAACATTGGCCATACTATCGAAAAATAGAGGAATTTTTTATTTTTTTTCTCCATATTGCCTGACATCGTTGCACTTGCGATGTAATTTTGAAATCGTTGCAAGAGTGACGATGTTAAGAAGATTTATCTCTTGCGATGACATCAAATGTGCATCACACTTACGATAGTGTGGACATTAGATTGTCCCCCCCAAATGGTCACCCACTATTTGGCAAAGTCAACATTGACTTGGTCAACAGTCATCGCAATTGTGACTTTATGTCCATCACACTTGTGAGGGTGTGGACACTAGGTCCCCCCCCGCCAAAGGGTCACCCAATATTTGACAAAGTCAACATTGGCTTGGCCATTTGTCATCGGAATTGTGATGTTAGAAAATCTATAAATATGTTTCATTTTACGAATGTTGCGACAAATTTGTTATAACAACGATGGTTCAAAAAGGGTATAAGGTCTTCTTGGTGAACAAAAAATAGGTTCTTTTTTCATATGTTATAATAGAAAAATATAACAAATATTCTATTATAAACCACTCAATTTTATAAGATAATTATTAGTATATGTCTGTGGGGAAGAATGTTAGAAAACATTAGAGGTGGGAAAAAAATTAAAGAGGGTGAAAAGGGTGATGGTAAATGTTAATTCCCTTGCAAAAATTGTTGTACTAGACGTCCTGAAAGATTTTTAATAGCAACAACTAAAAAACATTGTAGAAAATATGGGCATATGGATGGGGGATCAAATGAATATCTGTTGGAAGATTGGTTGTTGTCATTGATGTCAACCCTAGTCATGGGTTTTGGACCGCAAGATTGATGAAGGTATTTGGACATGAAGGACAATGCACATGCAGATACAACACCCATGGATGGATATTATAAATCATGTTGTTTCCAGTGGTATGTGGCACGTCATGGGGATCCTCATGGTTGAGGAGAAATGAATTTTTGAAGACGACAAAGTGAATTGAAGAAGGAAGTACATGTAGGCCCTGAAGATAATTAAAGAAAAGAATTACAAAATAAGAAAGTGTTAGGTCAACCTTAATGTTAAAAGGAAGTGATATAAATGGTATAAATACATATCATTATACATTCATTTGATACACAAGTTGAATTTTAGAGGAAAACATAAGTAAAGAAGGCCGAATTTCAAGGGAGGATGAAGTCTTTTGGTGATGCATTATAAGGTATGTTATTTTATGTTATTGTAGAGAAGTAGAGGAAAATTCAGATGGTGAAATTGCTATGGTATTGAGAAGATATATCAAGGTACTAATGGTAAAAGTTTCATCTCTTGATTCTCTTCAATTATGGATATAAAATCTGTGTAAGATAGGGTTTTTGACCAGTCCTGAAGTTAGTCAATAAACGGGTGTTCCGGGTAAAATAGTCATACCTTTTTCATAGAGAATCCAAATTAAGTCAGACAAATTGAATTGGAAATAGTACAGACTATAGTTTCTTTTGTGCAAGTTTCAGAATATGATGTTAAATATTGAGCGCGGGGCATTCTGTACAATTTCGGTCTCCTGAATAAACTAGAATTGAACAAGGTCTACCATTCTCTCTATAACTTCTTTTTGGGGAGGATTAAAGGAGTGAAAATTGGAAAAGTTTCAGAGAATACATTGAGTAATATTATCTATAGGATCAGATTATTCCAAGAATAGAAGAATTGCATAAATTGAATAAGTCTCAGTAAGCATTATCAGGTTCTATGTGATGGTTGATTGATGGTGATGATTTAATGTAAAGTTTTATTATCTCTCATATATTCTTGGGTGGAAGGAAGGGGCAAGGATGGAGAGTTCAAATCTCTCTTGATATTGGAGGATTGTATCTTCCTCTTGGATTTGTATCCCTCCCTTTACATTTGGAAGCTGTAGCTACCTTTGGAAATCATTACTTCCCTTGAACAATAACTATTTATTATTTCTCATATATTGTGCATGGTGTATTGTGGTGTATTGGTGTAACTATTATACAATTGTTCATTGCTCATTGGATATAATTGAATAGTTTAAGTATAAGTTGAATTTTCTTTTATATTGTACTTGATACTGATTCACCCCCCTCTCAGTATCAGCAATTGGTATCAGAGCAGGTTACCTTCAGTGCAGTTTAACCACTAGAAGGAAGATCCTATGCAGAAATGGAAGACAACATTCCAAATGGGATTCCACCATTTGATGGAAGCAATTTTGAATACTAGAGTAATAGAATGGAAACTTACTTGAAATCTATTGGGGCATGTGATTGGTTCTCAGATGCTTCAGGATACAATGCTTTGAAGAAACCAAAGACTGCAGCTCAGAAGGAAGAAAAAAGGAACAACAAATTCACAATAGATACCATCCTGGATGGATTGACAGATTCAGTGAAATCCAAGGTGGGATCATGTGCATTGACAAAAGAGATTTGGGAAAAACTCCAAAACCTTTATGCAAGGGAAGAAATAGAAGAAGAAGAAGAACTTGAAGCAAATTACAACATCTCAGATTTCAAAGAAGAAAATAGAGGTCAATTCTTTTGCTTTAATTGTGAAGGAGTAGGACATGTTGAATTTGAATTTACTCATCCAAGGATTGAAAGAGATGACACTAAATAAGAAAAGTCCAATGAAGAAGAAGAAAATCATGAAGCATAAATGATTCAACAAGAAGATGAGAATCTTAAAAAATTGAAGCATGTTGAGATTGAAAATAGCAATCTCAAAGACACGCGTAGAAAACTAAGAAGTGAATTGGGTAGTTATGAAAAGAAAGTTGTAATCTTGAAGAAACAATTAGAATAATTTGAGAAACTAAGATAAGAAACCATTTCCTTGAAAACTCTACTCAAAGAAGCAATAAGAATAGGAGAAGTAAAGAAGGTCCAAATGATGAAGAAAGAAGAAGATTGTGAGGAACTTGAACAAGAAGTTGTCTCATTGAGGAAGAGCTTAAGAAACTCTCAAGTGCCAAAAGAATTAACACATCTTAGATGCATGGGTGAAACTTCATACAAAGAAGATGAAAATACCAACAAGAAGGTTGAAGAAAGAGTTACACAGATAGTTGATGAGAAGTGGACCAGGATACCAAAAATAAGGAATGATTACAAAAGAGATGAATATCCAAGAAGACCTCCTACCTTCAGGAATAAAAGAAGCTTCAATCAGTATGAAGGAAACTACAGAAGAGTAGATCATGAACCCATATGGACTACATCACAAAGCAGGCCACTTACTCCAAGGTAACAAAATTTCTTTCTTGGTCATTGTTATACTTGCACAAATTTTGGACATAAGGCAATTAATTGAAGAATCAATGAAAGGAACAAATACATAAGAAACATGAATGGTGTAAATAGAATATATGAAAATAAACGTGGATTTTCCAACAAAAGTTATAATTCATTTTCCCCACTGATGTACAAAAATATTGTATGCTACAAATGTAATTATCTTGGTTACAAAGCACAAGATTGTAGATATATGAATGAAGATGTCCCTATGGCAACCATAGTATGGAGAAGGAAAGAGATTCCAAACAATGAAGATTGACAAATATAATTAACCATTGAAGAATGTAAAGAAGAAGATGAATGGAACATAGACAGTGGATGTTCTTCACACATGACTGGGGATCAAGACAAATTCATCATCTTGAAGAGAAAGTGTGGCAATGTTGCATTTGGAGATGACTCATCTGCAAAAATAATTGGAGAAGGTGTAGTAGAGCTTGGAAGAAAAAATGTAAAATAAAAGAATGTCCTATTGGTTGAATACTTGAAGCATAATATACTTAGTGTTAGTAAAATGTGTGATCAAGGATACACTCTTACGTTTGACTCCCAAAAATGTAAAATCAGAGAAAATAACTTAGGAAGATTGGTTGCAACTACAACAAGACGACCGAACAACATATACATCCTAGACATGAAGAAGAGAGAATACAAGATCAACACAAAAGGATTCCAAGGAAGAAAAAGTCCCAAAGACCAAAAATAATGATGAAGTATTATTGAGTGCCACATGTTTAGGGGGAGCATCCCCAAAGAAGAGAGTTACCTTTTGCCATTAAACTCAGGGGGAGAAAGCACTACCCTTTTTCATTGATTTCAAAGGGGGACAGAAATTGGGATAATGATTATAGGGGGAGAATGAGTTTTTTCATCAATAACAAAGGGGGAGATTGTTGGAATACTGGTTGTTGTTATTGATGTCAACCCTAGTCATGGGGTTTGGACTGGGAGATTGATGAAGGTATTTGGACATGAAGGAAAATGCACATGCAAATACAACACCCATGGATGGATAGTATACATCATGTTGTTTCCGATGGTATGTGACATGTCATGTGGATCCTCATGGTTGAGGAGAACTGAATTTTTGAAGATGACAAAGTGAATTGAAGAAGGAAGTACATGTAGGCCCTGAAGATAATTAAAGAAAAGAATTACAAAATAAGAAAGTGTTAGGTCGGTCCTAATGTTAAAATGAATTGACATAAATGTTATAAATACATATCATTATACATTCATTTTATACACAAGTCTAATTTCATAGAAAATCAGAAGTAAAGAAGGTCGGATTTCAAGGGAGGATGAAGTCTTTTGGTGATGTGTTCTAAGGTATGTTATTTTCAGGTCATCTTACCATTTTCACTATATTTGTTTTTCTATAACTATTTAGATGGTGAAATTGCTATGGTATTAAGAAGACATATAAAGGTACATGTGGTAAAAGTTTCAGATCTTGATTCTCTATAATTATGGAGACACACTCTGTGGAAGATAGGGTTTTTTACCAGTCCTGAAGCTAGTCAATAAACAGGTGTTCCGTGTAAAACACTAATAACTTCTTCATAGAGAATCCAATTGAAGTGGTACAAATTGAATTGGAAATTTTATGGGCTTTAATTTCATGTGTGCGAGTTTCAAAATCTGATGTTAAATATTGAGCGTGGGGCATTCTGTACAAGTTTGGTCTCTTGAATAAACCAGAATTGAACAAGGTCTACCATTCTCTCTATAAATTCTTTTTGGGGAGGATTAAAGGAGTGAAACTTGGAGAAGTTTCAAAGAATACATTGAGTAATATTATCTATAGGATCATAGTATTCCAATAATAGAAGAATTTCATAAATTGAAGAAGTCTCAGGAAGCATTATCAGGTTCTATGTGATGGTTGGTTGATGGTAATGATTTAATGTAAAGTTTTATTATCTCTCATATATTCTTGGTTGGAAGGAAGGGGAAAGGATGGAGAGCTCAAATATATCTTGATATTTGAGGATTGTATCTTCCTCTTGGAGGTTTATCCCTCCCTTTACATTTGGAATATGTAGTTACCTTTGGAAGTCATTACTTCCCTTGAACAATAACTATTGATTATTTATCATATATTGTGCATGGTGTGTTGTGGTGTATTGGTGTAACTCTTATATGATTGTTCATTTCTCATTGGATATAATTGAATGGTTTAAGTATAAGTTGAAAAAGGTTTTAAATTGTACTTGATATTGATTCAACCCCCTCTCATTATCAACAATATCGTCCCATTGTAATTAGCTATATATATATATGTGTGTGTGTGTGTGTGTGTGTGTGTGTGTGTGTGTGTGTTTTAATATTGGTTGTATTCTCAAACTTTAATATTGGTTTATTCATGCACTAATTTTTCATGATTGTTTGTAATTATAAAGCTAGATTCCCCCCCCTAACTTTCTGCAGAAAGCACCAAGTAATAGCAGAAATGATGTTGTAGAAGATGAGGAACATGAAGTAGATAATGAAGATAAAGTTAATGATCCCATGGAAGTATATGAAAATAATAACATAGTTCAATATGATGGGACAAATCAAATGATCCAAGACTTATTCGGTCATCCAAATGAAGATCATGGGGACAATAGTGACGGTATTTATGATGAACCTCGGCTTGAAAAGGAAAATTAATGACTTTATAAAGGGTCAAGAGAAAATATTCTCTCCACTACATTGCTATTGGCGAACTTAAAGGTTACATATGATTTGTTGAACACTTGTATGACACAAATCCTAAGGTATGTAATATGTTTCATCACATATACATAAAGGTTGACTTTTCCCCCCTTTTTTAGTGTTCATTAATGTGTAAAATAAAAATGAAATATTTACAGTTACTATTCTTTACATTAACTACTTATTTTTTATGTTTTAGATTGTTAGGTGAATTTTTGTTACCCTCGTCAAATATTTTACTTTGCACATATCAAGATTTACATGCCATTATGAAAGACATTGGAATGAAGTATCAAAGTATAGATACATGTCCTGATGATCATATTATATTTTATGGAAAACATGCATCGAAAAAAAAATGATCGGTATGTGGTATCAATAGATATCGAACCAATCAAGTAACAAAAATGGTCCCTTGAAAGTTTCTCTGACATATTCCCACAATTCCACATTTGCAGTGACTTTTCAAGTGCCAAAGCATAGCACCATTTATGGATGACCATGCATGAAAGATAATTTAAGATGGAATTCTTTGAATTCCTGTAGATGGTTATGCATTTAAGGAAATTATTGCAAAATGGTCAAAATTTACAGATGAACCTCGTAATGTTAGGATTTAATTGGCAAATGACGATGTTAATCCATTTGGAGAGCTTTGGCCTATTTACTCAGTGTGGCCTATTTTTTTATCAACAATAACATTCCTCCTTGGATGTTAATAAGCAGGGAGCACATAATGTTGACAATGATTGTTCTAGGTATTTGTTTACATTAATTTTTCGAATGCAAATTTTTCATTTTTCATTTTTTTGCATAATATATTTTATTTATTTATTTACCTATATATGCATACCATGGTAGTAATTTCTTGTAATTTCAAACAATTACGTAAGTACAAAGTTAAAGATATGAATGTGTATATCGAGCCTCTTATCGACGAGCTACCACTACTACATATGACCAAATTTTCCATGATTTTTCATTGCTATTTCCACACATATCCATCGTACTTTCCACAAAGGCAAACAATATTTTTCGTGGAATGTTTTTTGTCACTATATCCACGCACTAAGTATTCATGGAAACAATGAAGAAATCAGGCCTCCACGTGTCATCATCCTAAATATTTAATGTTAATTTATTTTGTTCACATCATCGTAATTATGACAAACTATCGTCAGTAGACCAATGAACATACGTTGGAAATATGGAATCCCAAATCAAATATTTAACTTCTTTCTGTTATAACCCTATAATTCACAGTATCATCTGGTGACTAGAATTTTTTTCACTCTAGGTGTATTTTGTCTTGAAAGTAATATTTCATTTTTGCAAATTAGTTTCAAGGAAAGGAAAGGAAAAGGAAAATTCATGATTTGTGATGCTGAGTGGTTTTTTTCCTAACCCAATGGTGACAAAAGTAAGGGAAGCAATGCACAAAATCCACATAATGCACTTATCCTAAGTTTTCGAGAAAATATGACTTTGCGCTCATAGAGTAAAGACAACGTACAAATGAA
>ML794215.1:175560-188620 GCA_009831015.1 Picea engelmannii | reverse complement strand
AATTGCAGAATTAAAATGGCTTGAAATAAAATGACATAAAGAAAATAAAACTATTGTAATAACTTGCATGAAACTACTACATGAACTTGTAAAATACTATAGAAATGAGAATATCATAGAAAAGAGGGTTATTTTCATTCCCTTGAGTGGGACCTACTCAATGTCTCTACAAGAACCCTTGGTGAAACCATAAGTTCTCGAAAATGTAGTCTCCTTATTAATAAATTTAACTCATGACAACAATGTGTCCTCTACAATTTGAATTCACTATCATAATTATGAAAGTATTATTCCAAAGAAAAAATAGAATATACTTGACTTCATCATATCTCCTACTTATAATAAAATATCACAACTAACCCTTCAATCAATCCTTGATTGAAGGTAACTTGTATCTAGGATCCCTACAATTAAGGATCCTTGTTTCAAGGGACAAATTTCCCTCCTTAATTCAAATTCCCTCAATCAACAAATCAAATGAGCATTTGTCTAATTGAGTGACTTGAGTTCTTTGAATGTTTGTGTCCCTTAGAGATTAGAGAGGGGGAATAATCCCCCTCTTCTCTCATGTGGAATTTTATGGATACAACCCTTTTGACCTACTTGTACCAATCATTAGATCAAAACCTCAAGCATGCTTAAATTCATATAAAATAAAAGTTAAGACAAAGTATATCACATAAACTCATCAATGCAATTACTCATAAAATTCAATATGCATGGGGAGATAAATGGTCCTAGAAACATGCCAAAGTATATTTGTAGGTGCAATATTTCAATGGTTGATCAAAATATGCTTATGTGTTTATATATTATTGCACATCGACTTATAAAATTACTTATATCTCAAAAATATGTTGATAGGTCACAACCTAGCGAGACACCAAATTGATGTATGAGACCCGCTTATTTGTGGGACAATGAATAAACCCTATATTCATCCCACAAACATAGGGGTCTCATACATTAATTTGATGCTAGTAATTTCCTAGAAAATATGAATATCTTAACAATAATCAAAATTATATTCTTACATTTCTATGTCTCCATAAGTTCTACATTGAGTTCTATACTTTAAAAAACACATCAAAACCCTTACCGTATCATTGTCCTTTCGCCGGATCCATTATCCCATACAACTTGATAAGAGTTGTCCACGAGATGCATTTCCATCACCAAGACCTGCATGAATCATAAAAGACAAATTCTTTATATGAGTAAATAATATATAGGAAAATAAACATGCATTTAGTTATGTAAAATACTCTAAAAAAAACTTAACTGGTCGCATACCTTAATGATCTTCTCTTTGTTTCGAGAATAGGTTATTCTATATTGAATAGGGCCAACCACGTGAAGGTGGAATCTCATATGGCCCCTCCCCCCCCACCCACCCCCTCACATTGCTCTCAATTCCCCATACCCAACAAATGATTTTGTTTATATAGAAAACATATAGACATTCATGCATAACTAGGCTAGTCATCAAAACATATGAACATATAAACATTGAAGAATAATGTTGTAATTCATATAAACAATGTTTCATACTAGCAACATCGATAAACATCCAAATACAAGTCATGAATTGATACATATAGTTTTTCTTTGATTTATGTTTTTTTACATTCATAAAATTGACGATTGGGGTATCATAATCATCTTTTGACATTGTATTCCCTGCGCCATGTCCTTCTATTGTTTTTGTTTCCATGCACTCATGTACCATACTTCTGGTACATCCTTGAGAAGGGCGTGGAGGAAGATGTGCACGGGAGTGAACTGCAACAACGAAAATGATCATATCAATATGTTGAAATATAATTGAAAGAACTATTTCATTATTTTGATTACCATTATAATATTTATCTTTACCTGTCTGTGTAATTGTGACTGTTGGTGCGTTAATTTCTTGTCCACTTGGTTCCTCTCGCAGTTCACCCTTCTGAGCTACATTTTCTTCCATTTAAAGAATATAATATATAAGTATAAGTTAGGAAATAAATATCTACAATCACAATAAATATTTCTAATTATGAAGCATACATACCGGAATGGGTACTCTTATCCCCACTATCATTGGACATGTGCTCCCTAGTATGAAGTGGTGTATACTGAATATCGCTAGAATCATTACTGTGGTTGCACTGTTTCTTGAAAAAAAACATAAATACTTAGTTAAGGGTGGTATAATGAAATATGAATAGATTTTACAAGCATGCTATTGTGGTTTCCTTATTCATTTTATTTACCTGTGTGGCTGGGGAGATTGGAGTCTACCCCAAGATTCTCCTATATTCAATCACACTTTTAAAATTGTGCTTGTAACCAAGATTTAGGTCCTCCTCGATGGCAACAGTTTCGAACATATTTAACTGCAATGCATAACACCATTAAAATTACCAATAACAAAAACAAATATTTGTTCACTATTGTTAAATAAATATTCACCGTAGTTAATCATTTAATTCTTACGATTCGATATTTTAGTTTTCCATAGCCACCTTGGCCTAGTGTATGTTGCCTGTTATTTTCCATTCTCTCCTTGGTTTCTTTGGAGGTTTTAGGTAGCCTATATATGGAATTTTTCAAAAAACTTAGATATCAGAATTATTACTTAAAACAAGAAAAAAAAACATAAATGAGCATATTTCACTAAGAACATGACATGTGGTGTACCTTTCTTTACCAGGTCGTGGATGTCTTTCTTGTTTTTTAAACAAGTTCTCCTTTGCATCCTCTATCAGGGCCTTCCACTCTTTCTCCGGAACCATGGGAGGGTGCTCATGCTTGACATCTAATTGCAATTTATCCCTATATTGGGCCCTGGTATATTTTAAATTCTCGCCGACTAACTTTGTAACCACTTTCTTGTTGAACATATTGCCAAACAAGTTTACCATGTGGCCTATAAATTCATCTTTCTTTTCTCTATCTTGGCCATTCCACCGTGTGCGAATGGTGGGGACAAACAACTCCAATGCTTTGTCATTCAAGTTTATGTAGAAAACATTGTTTCCTGTAGAAACGTGTTATCAATTAATTTATAATAATATCAACAAATGTCTATTTCAATTTCATGATAAAAATGAATCAATTAATTAACAAATACCTGCAATATTCTGAATCTTGATCAGAACACATGCATCATCCACCAAAAAGGTGAGATATAGTGATCTGGTGCTTTTAATTCACATTGCTACATGAATATCTTCCTCTCCACCTACAATACGTTCATCTCTGGAGTAATGTGGAGTCCCAGGCTCTAGCTCATCATGCTCTGGCATGTCATGTTGGTCAACATTAGTGCGCTCATCAATGGATTCCAGGGGAACCTTAGGAGGGTCAAAAAACCTCACTTGTACTTTGCTATGTCAACTTTTTTATTGCATTGGACCATCACTGCTACCTATAGCGGTTGCAGACTCGATAGGTTCTCGGGGCACGGGGTTTAAAAACTCCTACAAACGGAAAAATTTACTTTATCAGATCATATAGAAAATATAAAACAAAAAAAAGATATGCAATTGTCATAGCTGATAAAAATATGTGAAGATGCCACTTACCCCAAAATTAGTTATTAGATTTTGTAGCTCTGCAATTCTTTCCCTGTCCTCCTGTGTTAGGGGTCTTTTGTGAAACAAACATAGATATTCTATGTTTTCCTTCTTCAATGCCTGCATGAAAGTTTCTATTGGATCAGTGGAATAAAATATTTCATCCTCAAGATCCTCATCGTCCAAATCGACTGTATTGGACCAAAAACATCAACAATAAATGAAATTAAAATAATATTAACATAATTTTTCTTTAGATATTGTAATCAAATTTAGTTATTATTAAGAACTAACAGTTACCTGATGTTGTTGTGCGGCCATTGAATTCCCACGATCACCCTGCTCTTATCTACTACAAGTGGGTGCCTTCCCACGGTGACCATGCCACAATACATTAATGAATAAAATTAATGAGATGAACTTTAACATTTGAGAAATTTAGTTATTGTAGTCATAAGTTATTACTATATTTAACATTTACCTACTGAGGCACAATGGGTGCCTTTCCATGGTCACCCTGGATAGATGTTGAGGGTGATTTTCCATGGTCACCCTGGACAGATGTTGACACAATAAATCAATAAAAAAAGTTATGAAATTCACCTGTAACATTAAAAAAATGAAATATCGCAGTAATATCAAAAAATAAATAATGAAATTTCAGAAATTTAGTTGTTGTAGTTATAAGTTGTTACTATATTTAACATTTACCTACTGAGGCACAACAGGTGCATTTCTACGCTCACCTTGGATAGATGTAGTGTGTGATTTCTCATGGTCACCCTGGACAGATATTGACACAATAAATTAATAAAAAAGAGTTATGAAAGTAATTGTAACATTAAAAAATGAATATTGCAGTAATATCAGAAAATATATAATGAAAAATGAAATATATGCAGTAAACAATTGAAATATTTCAGCGATAAATTATAACAATGATTGATCAAAGGTTGAGTTGAATGGTATGTAAGATATTTACCCCCATAGTCTCACCCCCTCCATCTATTCGATTTAAGTTGTAATCGATCAACAACTGTTCACCTGGAACTATTATTTTTGTTGCACATACAAATATATGATTTCCTTCACGCCCCTCAAATATGCAATTCAATTGCTTAGTTGTTGCCACTAGTCATGCACTATTTATAAATCCCACAATTTTTCTAGAATCTTTTGGCCTTCCATCAATATACATAGTTTCCCCTTTATTTTGATTGTTATCTACTAGTTGTATATAATTTGCGACAACTTTGTCTTCGTGTATATCAGACCAACATCAACCAATGATTTTATTTGTATAATGGTACGACATAATCCATCAATTAAGTTATAGTGCCATAGATTACCTTTATGCCATCCATGGAAAGTAACCCCAATCCATGTAAGGACGAAGGAGAAATGTGATACATCCTCCCATTGATGAAGAAATTTGTGTCCACTTCAGGTAGCTCCTTAGGTTCCCATCATTGCACTAGATTTCTATACCTCAAGGGAAACTCAATGCCACCTATTCTCTTAGCATCATAATTACATGACCCTCCATTGGAAATAAAAAATTGCATGCATATACAAAATATTTTCCTTGCCTTTTTAGATCTAGTTCATCTAGAATCGGTAGATCTAGTACAACACGTCTCACTTTCAACCTCTTTGAGTACATCTTGATCATCACTCAAGGAAGATATATCTGACATATACCTATTTGGTGGTACCTACACTTGTTAAAACAAGAAGATAAGTTATCACGTGAATATAAGTTTGTGGTACCAACACTCGAAAAAATGAGAAGATAAGTTAGCGAGCAAATATTTAGGGAACCCATGTTTTGCTTAGAGAATATACTTGATTCTATTGTATGTAAGAAAATTATTGGGGTCCTTTTTTACTTGATTGATATCATACTTGGTATCCCATTGTTGTTAACTTGGTATGCTTTGGGGTGTGAGTCTTCTCTTTTATAGGATGGCATTAAAGTCCCAACATTAGAGGTGTATGAAATTCGTTTGGATAGAAAGAGGCATTAAAGTCCCAACAATAGGCTTGGGAATTGATGTAGATAGGGTGATGAAGGAATTAGGAAATGCAGCCTTAGTGAGGATATTTAGGGTCTATTATACTAAAAAGGCCTAGTGGATGACACTTTTATTGATGATACTAAAACGACTTAGTGGATACTCAACAAGATAGATGTTTTATAATTAATAAATGGTTGGAGGATACTCAACAAGATAGATGTCTTAGAATTAATGAATGGTATCCCAAGGGTTCTAAGGCCTCATCTAAATATGGGTCAAGTGACATGTTTCAATAGCAAGGCAATATAGAAGTTATATGACAAAGTAAAAGTGTTCTTGCAACAAGTATAAGTGCCAATACAAGTTGAAGGAAAGGACAATTTCTTATATGAAACAATAGATGCTTTTACTATTTAAGATAGGTACATTAACAATGGTGCATGAGAAACAAGCATATAAAAACAAAGAAAATGGTATATTTCAAGTACAAAGACTATCAATATGTAAATCAAGACAAATGGATTCTTCATAACTTGAGGGTCTTCACTCTTCTTAAGACATAGATTTGTACCTCTCATTTTTATACACCTTTGTATAATCAAGTGAATGAGAGGTGTATGAAAATTGTTAGGATAGAAAGAGGCATTAAAGTCCCAACATTAGGCTTGGGAATTGATGTAGATAGGGTGATGAAGGAAATGCAGCCTTAGCAAGGATATTTAGGGTCTATGATACTAAAACGACTTAGTGGATGACACTTTTCTTGATGATACTAAAATGACTTAGTGGATGCTCAATAGGTGATGCAAGAGCATCTCTCCACGTCATCCAGCCAGCCAGCCAGCCACGTCAAGTGCATGCATTCAATGCTGAAGAGAGGCATAGCCCTCATCTTTTATTTTGAATTGAATGTAATTTAATTGCTTAGGCTGTTGAGCCATAGAGCCATGCCTTTGCACATGCTGTAGATAAGATCAGCCTTTAATGTTTGTAAGGATGAGATCTAGATCCGATAGTGGACGCATGGAGGAGATCAGAGCACTCGGGAGATTTCTCGAAAGGAAAGTCATCTATTGGCATTACGGGAATCGGGAAATCGGGAATCCCATGGACAAGAAGTCCTTGCAATTCAGGATCGCGAATTCTGAAATCTCAACAAGGAGGAAAGTGCCATTGTGAGGTCAGCTGTCAGCATATCGGAGAAGAGGGAAGTGCCATTTTAGGGCCAGCTGTCAGCATAGCGGAGAATCAGGATTCGAGGGATCGACAGTCCCGTGGGAAAATGAATTTCAGCATTTGAAACCCCAAAGTCCCGAAAGGTGATAGGACTACGGTCATGTAAAAGGAGGTCGTATGGACCCACGAGTCTAGCCCAGAGGGACTAGCGGAAGTTGGAGAATATCGAGAATTTGGCGGATCATGGATCCTGAGGACAAGTATGTTTCGGAACTTGAAAGTCAGAAACCCTGAAAGAAGATAAGGTTGTGGTCTTATGAGAGGTGGCCATATGGACCAGGGTATAGCCAGGAGGGCTAAGGCCGGAAGGGGTGCATCGGCAAATCAGAGTTCGGGAGTTCGAGAGTACAGGAACTCTCGACATCGGGAAACAAGAAACCCCGAAGGCCAATAGTATATTTTCCTTGTTAAGGAAAGGGAAGTGACCGGAGTACAGAAGGCCGTGAGGAAAGATAAGGACTTGTGGATTGGGTTTTCAACTGAGATTCCAGAAGGGAGTCAAATGAGGCGCTTCGGCTCACTTGGTGGTTGAACGATCCTGTGAGCGGACGTAGAGTGCGTATTCATGTTTGCATCAAGTGGTATCAGAGCCTGATTCTTGTCTGTATATTTCAAACGAGGGAGGCATAAGAGGTAAAGAGCACTCTGATATGCACCAAGTGGTATCAGAGCAGGGACTTCACTTGTATATTTCAGGTGAAGTGAGAAGGTAAAGGAAGACAGAGTGTTGGTGACTCTGTGGTGATTGTTTGCAGGTAGGCAACAATCAAGAAGGTAGTCAGGAGGACTATAGGATGAAGCTGGAGACACTCTTAGTGCTGAGTGACAATGGTAGGTTTTCTAGGAGAGAAGACAGGGACAACGCCATCGCTACTGAAGACCATAGGCATGCTGGGAGGAAGAGAAAAGCATAAAAGCTTGCAGAAATGGATAAAGAGCTCGCTGAAATAAGGGAAGACATAGAAAATCTTGAACTACGGATGCAGCAGAAAGTAAAGACGAGATGGGTATATGAATGGCCCATGAGGAAGGAAAAATAAAAATGGCCAGTCAAGGAGTTGATGGTCAGAAGGCAGCGCAGGCTGTTAAAAGGATGGTTGAGGTATGATGAAAACCTTGACGGACCTGAGGAGATGGTTCAGATGTGTGAACCAGAGACTAGGAAAGGTCTCAATGATGAAGAGAATGAAATGGGATTAGTTGGAGATATCAAGAACTGCCAGGAGGGAAGAGAAGAAATTCTAGTTTTCCAGGTGGGCAAGGAGTTGAGATCAGTTGAGGATCTCACAGACTGTCAGGAGGACAGCCGTGGAATTTCACATTGCCAGTTGGGCAATGATATGAGGTCACTGCAGGATCTCACAGACTGCTAGGAGGGCAGCGGAAGCATCTCATATTTCCAGCTGGGCATGGACGAGCAAATGAGACTATCGGAGGGTCTCATAAATTCAGAGATGAATTTAGATCAGCATGTACAGCTGACAAAAGAGGAGGATTTGAGAAGCCTTATGATGATTGGGGGAATTCAGGTATTCCTAACATTTTCCCGAGAGGAGGCAGAAATCTGTGCTGCAGATGCAGCAACTGTGGAAGAATAGTCAGCTGAGACTTTCAAGGAGAAGTTGGAGAAGGTGTTTGAAACTGCCCAAGCAAAAGAAGACATAGAGGAAAATGAACATTCTGAGGAGTGTCTCAACATATTTAGCCGGGAAGCTAAGGAAGTTGTAGCACTGAAGCTGACAGAAAAAGAAGAAGGAGAGGAGAATGAGTGTTATGAGGAATGGCTCAATGATTTCGGCTAGTGAGCTGAAAAGAAAGAAGTTGCAGCACTGAAGCTAGCAGAAAAGGAAGTCAAAGAGAAGGTAGGTAGATTTATCACTCCATGGGAGATGGAGCTAGAAATGCTGGAGGATTGGATGAAAAATCCACAGCCAGCAAGAGAACTGACAGAAGTTGAGTTTTCAGGGAAGGTGACTGAGCAACCAGTTAGTCAAAGGGAGACTGCAGGATAGAAGTCTATAGTAGAGTGGAAACTTGAGGCCACAAATGAAGATGAAGAGGATGGCATGGGAGATCATGATGATCTACCCAATTGCAGAAAAATTTTGCAGCTAAGGAGACTGCATGAATAGGACCATCCACTGGAGCAGATAGATATAGTGATCGAGGAGATCAGAAGGATGATGTTGAGGTTAGCAGAAACTTCCAGTAAGGAGAGGCTGAGAAGAAAGAGGGAAGCAGTAGTAGAAGAAGTGAAGAAGTAGCAGCAGTAGCAGGATGGAGCGGATGAACAACTCCAGAGGATGATTTGGGATCTAGGGGGATTTCAACAGCTGAGATAGGAATATCATGATCAGGAGCTCATGAATTTTGCAGTTGAGGAGTATGATGCAGGATCATCTCTCCACATCATCCAGCCAGCCAACCATCCACGTCGAGCGCATGCATTCAATGTTGAAGAGAGGCGTAGCCCTCATATTTTATTTTGAATTGAATGTAATTTAATTGCTTAGGTTGTTGAGCCATAGAGTTGTGCCTTTGTGCAGGTTGTAGATAATATTGGCCTTTAATGTTTGTAAGGCTGAGATCTAGATCCGATAGCAGACTAGACTTCCCATTCAATGCAATTGAATAGGGTAGGTAGGTTGGAGGGAAGAGCTCGAAGAGCCCCCTCAGGTAAAAGAGATTTCGTATCTCATTTTGAAAAAGAAGTGGTGTAGTTGAGTAGAGAATCTACGAGTAGAGAGCAGAAGAGAAAGATTCATGACCTTGTTACAGGTTGTGCTCAGGAACACCTTTGTAAAGAGGCATTTTTATTAATATAAACATAAGCAGTTTTTCCTGCATGTATTTATGTGTTATGTGGATGTCTGTGAGTGTTCTTTATGTGTTTTAGATGTATGTTAGGCATTTGTAAGAGTTCTTGATTTCAGGTGAAGGTCTTTGAGGCTTCACACTAGGAGGGTGTGACAGAACACTACGGGTTTTGATAGCCGTGCACAGAGGTTGCACTTCTGAATTCTGCAGGTTCAGACGAAGACATGTTGTGGCACATGAAATTGGAATCAACAACTCAGGGAAGACCTCAAGGTTGTTGAACACCTTGGAGGCAAGGCTGTGGGAGGAAACACAGTTGCAAACAGAATCTCTGAGGAGTTCTGTGAAGCTCTTCTAGGTGGGCATCGAGCCAGTGCAAGGAGTGCACAAAGATAGAACTCTATTGTGAGTTCAAGAAGGAATAGAATCACTGAGGATTCTGAGAGCTCTACCAAGTGGGAATTGAGCGAGTGAAAGGGAGAGACACTTTTCCAGGTGGGCATTTGAGTCAGTGTGAAGACAGGCACAAAAGAGAAAGATAACTCTTTGAGTTCTGGAAATTAGAGGAAGAATCCACTGAGGGATCTTCATAGGGTTGTTGAACACCCTGCAGACTTAGCAAGAGGTTGCTTGAGTAGAAGGATAGACAAGAAGGCATTACATTCTCCATCTGAGGGAGGAGGAAGAAGGATAAAATCCCTTAGGGGTCTAAGTGTGAGAAGCTCAGGAGAGACAACACTGTGTGTGCGTGAAGACTCTGCAGAGGTGCAAAAGTCAAAGAATCCTTTGAGATTCAGAAGAAGGAGAAAAGCTCAGGAGGAACAACGTCGAGGAGAACGCACGATGAGAACTCAGGTAAAGGAGCTCAGAAAGAATAAAGTCAAAGGTTGATGCCTTTGGAAACTTGGGATTCTTCCAAGTGCAGGAAGACAGTGCACAAGCTCATGAGGGAGCACAACAACTGTCAGATAGGCTGGAGAAAGGAGATCTGGACCATCGGTTTTCATGTCCGGAGAGCATCAGGAGAAGTGCATAGAAGGGGATATTGTGGACTATTGAATGTTCACATAGATACCCGTCATCCATCATATCAGACAGGAGGTGCACAGGGTTTAACCCTTCTCACGGCAGGTAGAAGTCCTGACAGGTATTGGGATATCGGCGTTAGTGAAATCGGGAGTCTCAAGGACAGGAGATCAGTAATCTCCATGGTAAAGATCCCGGGAACAATCTGAGTCATCCATTTGTGGAGACACGTGGCAGAAATTAGAGACCCATCAGTACATCATTTATCGGGGTTTTG
Organism: Picea engelmannii; assembly: GCA_009831015.1. NCBI lineage: Eukaryota > Viridiplantae > Streptophyta > Pinopsida > Pinales > Pinaceae > Picea > Picea engelmannii. Next base: position 177,689 of record ML794215.1, on the reverse strand, counting down.
AGTTGACAGAGGATTTCTGTCATCGGGGTAGCGAAAGTCCTGAAATCGTGAGAAGCGATAGGACGTCCATCATAGGAGGACGCGTGGAGTAGATCAGAGAACTCGAGAGATTTACTGAAAGGAAAGTTGTCTATTGGCATTATGGGAATCAAGAAATAGGGAATCCCATGGAAAATAAGTCCTTGCAATTCGGGATCGTGAAGTCTGAAATCCCGACAAGGAGGAAAGCGTTGATCAAGGGATCAAATTTTGCTCAAAAATTCAAATTTCTCAGAATCACTTCAAATCGGACGAGAGCGTAGGCCTCGTCGTTTCGAACCCAACGCAACTCATTTCATCTCAAACAGACATCGGGAGAGAGAGATATCACGATCTGTTCGGATTGTCAAACAAGCAAAAAAAGGATGCTAACTGTGCAGTCCATACAAGCTGATGTGGCAGGAGACCGTATGACCATATGCTGATGTGGCATGTGATGATGTGGCAATTTTTGATTGGCAGATGTGGTCAAATTGTTATGTGACATGTGGAATCATCTTTGGTCAATGGTATGGTGCCACGTGGCACCCCTTTATTGGCTATTGGTTTGTTATTTAAAATTTTATGGGGTCCGTGGGGGTCAAATCCCGGACCTCCCCACTGGTGTAAATCCTTAACAAAGTCCGCCCGACCAATACACCCACACATTGTTTCTTACCATATAACCATTTTCATTTTATTTAAGTTCAAACTTTTGTATATGTGGTCGGGGGTCGGGCTGGGGCTTAGCCCCAGCCCGTGGTCTTTTCTGTTACACCATGTGACCACTTACTATACGGTGGGTGTGCGTGGGAATGTATTTCAAATGGATCCCTCAGTCACATTTTCGATACATACGACCATACCCTTTGTTGGTGTCGCGCGGGGTTATTCAAATGTTTAAGCCTGTGGTTATATGTGTGATTGCATGCGACCACGACAGGGAGCGCGAGGGTTTGAAACAGTTGGGTTCTTTTGCTAGCCCGAGGTCATATCGTGGACCCATGTGCCTGAGAGCTAGGTGGTTAGGGGCTGGCATGCCCATAACCATCCTATAGTTCACACCATTTACATGGTTGCGTTCGATGCCGGGTTTTTACGCTTTAAATGGTGTGTGTGCTAGGTTAAATGAACAAGGGTTTGATTTGTAGATGCAGAGACAACAAGCTTGAAGGGGGGACTTCCAGGAAGCCTAAATTCTTCGTTTTTTGGCCAAATGAGGTGTCAAAAAATCCCAGCTAGGGGTTTTTGGATGCTTTGAAGCCATTGGAGCAGTCTATTGGTCAATTTGAGCATTGTAAAGCACGTTTTTGAGCACTTTGAGCAATTAATAATAATGATCCATTGGAAGCTGGACCAGGAGATGTAGCCCAAGAGAGGGGTGAACTTCTTTATCATTTTCTATGTTTATGTGCTTATGTTCATTCATTATGCTAATATTTATTTGTATCTTAAATGAGTAAATCCTATTAAATGATGTGTTGCAAAGTTGATCCATTTGCTTTAAACACATAAAATTTACTTGCAAATATTTTCAAGATTTCAAGTCTTCTTCATTTTTAGATCAAGTTGGTATCAGAGCACTGGTTTTTGAAGACTTGATTATTTTGCAAGTTTTTTGTTTCTGATTCTTACAATGTTGAAAATCACAAGAGGAGAAGGTCAACTTGTGGAGCCAAGTTCTCATCCTTCAAGGAGGAAGCATATACAATCACCGCAAGTTTCAAGGAGGCATTCNCCAAGTATGGCTCATGAAGAAAGTCATGAACGTGTTCCTGCAGAAGATGAAGATCTCAGAAAGGCTGTCATGGAAATGAGAGAGATGATGAAGATCTTGATGGAAAGGAATGCATTGTTGCAAGGTGAAGGCTCAAACCCTTCAAAGCATAAGGGAGACAGTGGTGATAAAACTCCAAATGGAAATGTAGGGAATGGTGCTTCTCCACCACCCTCTCCTCCATCTTCTTCTTCTTCTTCTTCTATCAATTCAAGACCCCTTCCGAATTCTCCAAAGGGACATGGTAAAACTCCTTCACAAATTCCTTCATTAAAGCTTGATATAAAATTTGAATTGCCAATATACAATGGAGAAGTTAATGCTGAGAAGTTAG
>ML794215.1:123519-136295 GCA_009831015.1 Picea engelmannii | reverse complement strand
GAATGGAAATGGGAGACCATATCGCTGGACTTTATAACAGGTTTTCCTAAAACTCAGAAACAGAATGATTCTATCATGGTTGTAATCGATAAACTCAGTAAGTCTGCACACTTTATTCTTGTAAAGTCTACTTTTAAAGCTATTAACATTGTTGAAATATTCATGAAATAAATTGTTAGACTGCATGGTATTCCTAAAATGGTGATTTCAGATAGAGACATAAAATTCACATCCTCTTTTTGGAAGGAATTGTTTGCAGGGATAAATACTAATTTGAATTTCAGTATGAGTTATCATCCACAAACGGATGGACAGACTAAAAGGACAAACCAAATCATAGAGTATATGCTCCCCATGTATGTAAGAACAAAACTGAACAAGTGGGAAGACTACCTACACTTGGTAGAATTTGCATATAACAATGGGTACCAAACTTTGGCTCAGTTGAACCCTTTCAAACTACTGAACGGCATAAAGTGTACAACTCCAATTAGCTGGGATAACACAATTGACAGACTCATGGCTAGACCAGAGATACTCCAAGAAATGGAGAACATGGTAAAAAGGGTACAATGGAACTTGAAAGAAGCATAGGACAGACAAAAGAGCTATGCAGATCAAAAAAGAAGACACTTGGAATTTCAAGTCGGAGACCATGTTTATTTGAAGGTCAAAGCCCGAAAAATCTCACTAAATTTGGGGAACTGTGCCAATGTGGCACCCAGGTTTTGTGGTCCCTTCGAGATACTAGCTTGAATTGGACCCATAGCATATCATCTTGCACTTCCAGCTAATCTAAGAATTCATAATGTATTTCATGTTTCTTTGTTGAAAAAGTATATTCATGACTCTACTCATATGATTGATTGGAACTTGGTGCAGGTGGAACCTGAAGATGAGTTCCAGGTAGAACCCCTGTGCATTCTGGACCAGAGAAAAATAGCACTTCGGAACAGAGCTGTCGCTCAGGTAAAGGTGAAATGGAAGCACTTTAGTCCTGAGGAGGCCACTTGGGAATTGGAGGGAGATTTGCGGAAATCTCATCCAATCCTCTTCCAGGAAAGGAACAAACATTGAGGACAATGTTTTACTGAAGGGGGAAAGGATGTGAGATCCCCCCAAAATAAAATATTTGTTTTGTGTGTGCTGGAAATTTATTTCCGTTTTTGGCAAATTTGAATCTGGAATTTTTTTTCCATTTATGGAAATTCCGAATTTTGAATTTAATAATTGTATTTAATTATCATGACTGTTGGGAAGAGATCTGTTTGGACTCAACTAACTATTTGAATATGACACTTGTATCACAAAAGAATATTTATATTAACTACAGGAGGACAAATGGAACAACCATGTTAAAAATCAGCTGACGATGACTCCATGAGTGGGGAACAAGTTGGAACTTCCTCTGGGCTGATTATTACAAGTGGAAAATCAGATATTTGGCCACTGGAAGCCCCTAATAATTAGGGATTAATAAAGCTATGAAAATCCCCAAAGGAGGGAAAAAGACCTGGGCAAAATTGATAAATAACATATGTGAGGAGGTAGGACGCTGCCAAGTATGTCAGGGAAAGATTTTTGAGCTTTCTTGTTGTTATGAACACTACAGATTGAGTGTGAGGCAAGAGGAGCCTACTGAAATAGATTTGCCTTTCTTTCATGAGAACTGTTAAGTGTGAGGTAAGAGGATAACTGTTGGAATTGAAGGACATTGTTGAGGAGGAGTTTCCAAATTCCCCCTCATGGATTCATGGTCAGGCTAGGGGGTGAATTGGGCAAGGGTCTTTGGCTTCCCTATTCTACGGTTTGGAGGAACGTGGTTGTTCCCTTTTTCTTCCTGCGGATTGGATTCATATATGTTTATCTACCCCTCTCTATCTTGAGTGGCTATGTTTTGATTGATGGCAGGTATCTGTTCTTGGATGTTTATGTGTAACTGATATTATGCATCTAATTGTTTCTAAATTTGAAATAATTATTTCAATGGATGAATTTTATCATCGTATTAAATTTAAAATCACAGTCTAAATGCTGGAGTGGTCCCTCCCAAAATATGGAAATGCTAGGCAAATTTATTTTTATACGAGTTGAGTTCAATAAAGTCGATCCATCTACAAGTTAGGTTTAATCTAAAGTCAAAATACTAGATGTACAAAATTCGAAAAGTTAAAGAATTCTGGGAACCACTGGAAACCAAACTCAGATCCCTCGGATCATCAATTATAATTTCCAAACTCTGATGGAATGATATTCTTATTCATGTATTTACATAGATGCACAGATCTAGTACTGTTGACATTTAATGCATTGTTTAAAGAGGATCTAAGTGATTATAATAGGAGTTAACTTTTACAGAAAATGTTTCCCTATTGTACCCCTTTTATAGATTATATGCGTATAAAACTCAGAAGTTAGATTTTTGGAATTCTGATAGGTAAATGGATATTGAATCCTTCTACACCTATTGTTTCACAGAACGAAGGTAAGAATACCAATACAAGGTAAAAAACTTAAAACTATGAAAATAATGTGAATTTCGGCATTAAGGACTTGTTGGTTACATTTATGCGAAGTTCCCTTTCTCTTCTAAACCTCGAAACCTTGAATCTTGAAATCCCGAAGTGTTGGTCCCACACCCTTTCACCTTTCAGAATTTGGGAGTTGTTGTGTGTTGTTGTTTGGCATTTGAAACCCCGAAACCCCAAATCCCGAAATCCTGAAATGTTAGTTCTTTTCTTTTTCGCAATTCGGGAATTGTGGTATGTTGGATGTTTGGCTATGAAAACCGTGAAACCCCGAACCCCGAAATCCCGAAATATGGGTCTCACCTTTCTTTTATTTCACATTTTGGAAGTTTTTTTATGTTGATGTTTGGACACCGGCATTCACAAAGTTCTGAACCTCGAAATCCTAGAATACGGGACCCACTTTTCCTTTTTCGCATTTTCAAAAGTTTGTTTATGTTTATATTTGGACACTGGAACTCGCGAAGTTATGAAACAAGAAATCCTAAAATATGGGTTCTCCTTTCTTTTCTTTCGCATTTTAGAAGTTTGTTTATGTTGATGTCTGGGCACCGGAACTCACGAAGTTTCGAACCCCGAAACCCTGAAATGCGGGTCCTACGTTTCCCTTTTCACTTTTTCGGAAGTTGTTGTGTGTTGTTTGGGCACTTGTACTCGTGAAATCCTTAACTCTGAAATCCTGAAATACTGGTCACCTTTCGCAATTTCGAGAGTTGCTGTGTGTGTTGATGTTTGGATTTTGTACTCGCGAAACCCTGAACCCCGAAACCGCGAAGTGCTGGCCCACAGTATTTCCATATTTCAGATTTTGGCAAACAACGGGGTGTTCGTTTTGTTCGTCACTTGTGATCAGCGAACCCTGATTGACCTTTGTTTCTTCACAAAGTTGTAGGAACATAGTAGGAATTATTGTTATAGGAACAACTCAAATACTGTAATGTATGGGTTGGTAGAGAACGCTAGAGGATCTTCATCCAGGATAGAAGTATAATAATAACAGTTCATATTATAGGTCACTGTGTACAGGGCATGACAAGTCCCTAAATTATTATACGGAGAAAGATATGGGTATATACTTACTTGTAGGTGGAAATAAGTACAGATGTTAATAGAGAGTTAAAGAGAATTTCCTACAGTAAAAATGATAATATTGCCTTTACATGCGCACATAGTAGACAATCAAGTTACCTACTATTCTAGCAGTCATGAAGATCCAGACTTGCAATCAAAAGCATAATTAAATGTGCAGAACTGATTACTTTGACAATTTTATGTTCGAAGTAAACTAGACTAGTGTAATGATGTCTTTATGGATCGAATTGAATCTTACCTTCTCTTAAATTCTAAGCTTAAACGAAGTTGAATTATGTCATGGAATTTTTTTATTTTTTTTATGGTAAATTTGAGGTACATTACAGATTATATCCTCCCCATGAGGTAGAAAAGAACAGTAGACCAAGTGCCTGACGATTGGGACTTATTCAAATTTCAGAAACTGAAATATTAAAGGCAAAACACGACCTAAACCTATCGATGCAGTTTCTAAAAGATTCAACATAAACTCAGAGCCTTCACTTCGGGCTTCAATTTTCTTCTAACATACTGACTCAACACAAAAAAACAAAATGACTATTTACAATGACATGTGACTTAAACAGATCTTATTTCATCAGATAATGTTTGAGGAACCTGTCGTTTATAGGCCCCCAACCAATGCACTCTCCATTTAGTTCTTCTAGAAAATAAGCATTATTTCTGCGTTGTGCATCGATTTTGAATGGCCTCGTCCACGGATTATCAAACTTTTTTTTCTTTCCTTTATCCTCATTTCTTGCGTCCCATTTCAACACCAGATCACCCAATCGAAATTCCTCTTTCTTAGAACGCTTGTCAAAGGTTTTCTTCATCCTCTCTTGGTGGAGTTGTGATCGATTGTACACATGTTCCCTCATCTATTGTGTGTGAACCAACTGATTTAATCTACTCTACGTGTCATCTGGCTCAGCCTCCTATGCTTGCAGAAAATTTTTGACGGGCAACCCAGAGGGGCTTGTAGGTTCCTTAGCACATATATGATGTCTGTATACCATGGAGAATCGACAAAATCCTGAGATACCTATGCAGTTGTTTCACCTGAGGATTCTCTGAAAGATCAATGATGAATTTTGTCCCTACAGTGTCGTAGTCCGATTGCACCGTCAACTTTGCAAGGCCTTTCCCTTTAATCAACTTCATGGGCCTAATTTCGATATCATATTCTAGCATGGTCGCTATCCATTTACCCCTCCTCCCTTCAGGGTCAGGTTGAGTTAGGATATCCGTGACTAAGTTTCTAGGCATGTAAGCAATATCATGGGAGTGTAATATGTATGTTCTGAACTCCTTTAGGGCCTTCACTAAGGCATATGCTTGTTTCTCCATAATTTCGTACCTTATTAGAGCATCCCTCTACTTTCAGCTGGAATAGGCTATGGGCTTCTCGAAATTCTTCTCATCTTTTTGTAATAGCACATCAGAAATCATATGCTTTGAAGCGAATGAAAACATAATGAAGTCTTTCGTGAATTCTGGACTGGATAGCACAGGAGATCTAGTCAGCCCTACCTTGATATCTTCAAATGAATTCCTGGCTTCTGAGTTCCAATTGATCTTGTTCCCCTTTCTGAGCATGCAGGTGATATGTTTTATAATCTCTGCTAGGTTCGGGATGAATCTTCCTAAGAAGTTTACTTTTCCTAGGAAGGATTGTACTTCTTTCTTACTGCGTAGAGTGTCGATTTTCAGGATTCCTTCAACCCTATTGGGGTCTATATTAATGCCCTCTTTTGAGATAATGTGCCCCAACATCTTCCCTTCTTCCATTCCAAAATGTGATTTCTTTGGATTTAGCGATATGTCGAACTTCCTACACTTTTGGAAAACCCTTTTCAGATGCCCGAGGTGTTGTTCGTTGGATTCAGAGTATACTATGATGTCATCTAGATAGATCACAATAAACTTGTCCTTTTCATCAGCAAATGCATTGTCCATTTCCCTATGGAAGGTATCTCCATCGGTCATCAAGACGAAATGCATCTTGGCATACATGAATGTCCCCCATGGTGTCATAAAAGAAATATTTTCCCTGTCATCCGGGTGTACCAAGATCTGATTGTAACCCAAAAACCCATCCAGCATGGACATCTTCTGGGAACCCACCACCCTTTGTAGAATATAGTCCATTTTAGGGAGAGGGTATTGGTCTTTGAGGGACACTTTGTTTAAGTTATGAAAATACATACACAGTCTTATTTCGCTGCTCTTTTTTCTAACAGGTACCAAGTTGGTCACCCACTTAGAAAACCTTAAAGAAATGATAATTTTAGCTTCAAAGAGTTTCTTTACCTCCTTTTCGATTAGCGGAAATAGTAGGGAATTTATCCATTGCATATTCTATTTGAATGGCCTCTGGTCTTCTTTGAGAGGGATGGCATGTTGAATCACTTTAATGTCATACACCTTCGAGTTGTCATAACTCCAAGTGAAAACATCTGGGAAATCATTCATGAGATTGATGTAGTCTTGTTTGACCTTTGGACTGAGTGTTTTCGAAAATTTGATTATCTTCAGGTTTTCCTCAGTCTTGATGTTTCAATATTAGACATCCTCATCGTTTTCAATGATCTTGGGATTTCTAGCCACGTCATTTTCGTCAAACAACTTTTCCAATGGAACTAGCCCCTTTGGGATGATTTTGTTATTCAATTGTACTATGTCCCTTCCCGCTATTTGGTTCTGGAAATGGTCTTCATTACCATGTGCATCCACGTTCTCGCCTTCATCATCAATGTTTATTCTAGTGAACTCGTCACTCATCTAAAGAAATATCTCCACTTTCTTATCATCTTCAAACACCTGCCAATGTTTGATATTATCATGCATTATCAGCCTGTGTTTGACTTCGATCTCGTATTTTCTGTTTGGGAAGACGGGGACTTTAAAAATCGAGGCCAAGGTGGCCAACTCATCGATGATCTGATTTTTCTCCCTTGGGATAGCGGATAGATCATACTATGAAAATTATTGGAGGAGGTATAGCACCAAATTTTTGTATGCTCTCAGCCTGGGGTGTTTGGACTGATATATGTCTTTCACCTGGTTTATAATCAGCTCATAGTCTCTGCACACTGCTATCCTCATCATGCCCAGTTCTTTCAAAATGTTCAAGCCCAAGATCAGTGCCTCATACTCGACCATGTTGTTTGTACATTTGAACACGAGCTTGTATGAGCACAACTTTGTGCCCACCTCGGGGGGGCTTATCCATATGCTGACACCTGCTCCTTCCTTACTGACAGCACCATCAAAACTCATGTTCCATATCTCATTTTATGTGTGGTTCTTTGGGTCAGCACACTCTACTTCTTGTCACATGATTTCATCATTGACTATCATGATGGTTTTCATCTCTTCCTATTCAAAGCTCAGGTCATTGTAGAATATAGAGGAACCAACCTCAGTGTTGACGGAGTATATGGGATGGTTATTTGGCTGTGTCTTACTACTTACCATTTATTTCAACAACACTTCTCTATACAACCATCTATCCTGGCCAAATATGGGACTAGTGGTATATGACATGTCCATTTTTAGAGTCCCTTTTAACTTCACATCCCACGATCTAGACAACAACATGCCAAACTTAGGGGGTATGTCCTCCATGACCACATCCATAACCGTGTTTTTTGAAGGAATTTGGGCTAGTGATATGACAAAGTCTTTGATGAGACCCAAGCACTTTACTTTCCTCGAGTCCAAAGAAAAAAGGTCCTTATAGGGCCTGGTGATGTCCAAACCCAACTCGTACATGATCACCTTTGGCATGAGGTTGTGAGATGTGCCTGAATCCAACATGGATTTATTTAGGGTCATGTCATGGAATTTTAGACTGACATAGAATAGGCGAATGTCCTCAGTATCACTTGTCTCCTCAATGCACAGACCAAAAAAAATAGCAGGGTGATCATCTTGGACGTTCAAAGTATCATGGGTCCCTCCCATTTTTAGCATTTTAATAATTTTCTCCCGATACTCACTCTTTCTGATAGGTTTGTTGAATAGGACAAAGATTTTTATTTTATCCATTTCATGCTCAAATTTAAAAGGGGGACAAACTTTCTCTACCTCTTTTTCACACACTTCCCAGCTTGTTTCTGGTGCTTCCCTTGGGGATTACTCCTTTGAATTCCCCTTTTTAGTTGCATCCTTGGTCGGGTTGTCTAGATTTAGTCATCTTGTGGAAGGGGTGTCCACCGGAGGTTTCCTTATGGGATTTGTTTGCTGAGGTTCGACAGACGCCTCCTTACTTTTGAGGTTATATCTCTTATGAAAATCCATAATGGCATTCTGATAACCCTTTCTAAACTCTTCTATCTCCCAGGAAAGTTCATCACCCACTTCAAAAAATGATGTATCATTTGTTTCCAACATGAAATCATTGTTTTCTCTCATGTACTGATCATGCTCTCCCTTCTTTAAAAACATGTGCGGGTTCTTGTCATCACAACAATGCATTTTGTCTTCAAACATATGATCGAAGTCTTCGTATGCGTATTTGTTTTGGAATAGAGGCCTTGTTTGTTTTTCGTCCTTCTCTCTCTACTCCATTTGTTCCCTCTATTTGATCTAAGGAACTTGACCCCTTCTGAGGTTCTAATTTCTAGGCTGGGGGTCATGTTGTTCTTCGGTGGCAAGTCTGTTTCCCATGGAAATTTCTCCATCATTTTCTCCATCGTCTTCATCATCAAGTCGAACTTGCCATCCAAGGACTGATATGTCGATGGTTGTGCGTCTCCTTGGGGTTTCTTATCGCCTCTCTTGAATCTCTGTTTGATCTTCCCCGACTCCACCATACTTACCTCGACTTCGATTTTTTTTCTCATTATTGCATCTAGATTTGATGATATTTTTTCTCTCAACAACAAGTCGAAATCATTGTCGAAGGAGTCAGTGTATCGCAACTACATAACCCCGAGGGGTGGTTGGAATTCTACAGGAATCAAGTTATAAACCTTCATGAAACGGGCTGAGAATTCTTGCACTATCCCCTCCGACGCCTTCTTCATATTATTATACTGTGTTAACAACTGCAAGGGGTTCTTCTTGTCTCCCCATCTAGTAATGAAAGATGTCTTGAACGCGTAAAAGTCTCGAATGATTGTAGCCAGGAGGGATTTGAACTATTTCCTCACCAATCCAGATGCCTCTGGGCTGAAAATTTCCCTTCAGCATCATAGAGCTTAATCCTCTGGCTGTAATTTTGGGGAAAATCATGCAGTTGGGCTGGCAGAACAAGGGGGGAGAATCCCGCGGCCATGGCTCTAGGAGGGTTGGGGATTTGAGGGATATTGTTAGATATCAGGGCTTGGAATCTCTTCTAGTCAAAAACTATATAGTCCAAGATGGTTTCTGACTTAGACCTAAATAGGTTTTTCTCAAATAATGTGTCAAACTCAAGGTCATCAATTCTTTGTGCGCCATCTTTGGGTAAGGAAAGACTTATTTCCAGGTAATAGAATGGGTTTGATGCTTGATTTCTAGTCCTGCAGAAAATTTTCTCGAGGTCATACACAGGCTCTACAGGGTTTGGGTCAGGATTTGATCTGGTATAGATCATCTTTGGAGCCAGGCTTCCTGAACTATGTTACTTGGTGTTACTGGTATTTTTTACTAGAGTCGTCAGGGTAAAGGTTTCAGCCAATATAGATGTTTGTCCCTCTATTACCCTCAGGGGTCAAAACTGTAACTTTAGTTGTTCTCCCAGGGAAAATTTATTCAATTCCATCCCCGACAACAGATCTAGAATGTTATCAGTCTGTAAATATGTTCGGTTAATAAACAGATGATGGAGGTAACTATTTCAACCAACTGACTCAAAACTAGATTTTCGGACCTGGAGAGGGCTCTCTCGGGAGACATTGTCTTAGCGTGGTATATGGATTTAATTTTTTTGGCTAGATTTAAAACCTTTTAAATAAAGGGGTTCTGGTTATATTGGTGCAAGATAGCAATACCTTGGGCTATGGAGTTGGTTTAAGAAAATGATAGAAACAAATGACTCGATGACTGAAATTGAGAGGATAAAGGCTAAGCGAGCAACAATCTTTAGTGTAAAATCATTGTGTGAGGTAGGGAGAAAAAATAGAAAGAAACTTGGAGCACTGCTGAGGATGAATTCAGAGTTTGAATTAGAGGAAAATGGTTTGTCTAAATGGGATGAATCTCAGGGCACTATGCAATGAATCCTAGGTTCGAAAATACGTTCCTCTCTAGATAGAAATATATGTGAACAAAGAATACATGAAGTACGTACGCAAAGAAATGAAACAAAACATCCAAATGCTACAATTAGAATCTTTTCATCAAAGCTTCAGGACCTTTTCATTAAATTTAGATCAGACTCAAATTACATTCAATAGACACTGTCTATACTAATTTTTCCAACCAACCCGACTTACATTGAAAAGATAAAATATATAAGCAAGGACGCCTCTTGGAATTCCCTGCTCACTATCTACTATTCCTAGAATTTAGGAAACTAATTGTTCTACGCTAAATGACTCTTTGCATGACACCTTTCCAAAAATAGAAAACAACTGCATCTGGTCACATCATGACTTCTTGTATTCTACCATGGGAATTTGGTTACCGATGAGGTCTTGTCATGGGGAGAGAGATGTGTCAAAGCCTTCCTTCGGTGAGGTATCTAAATGATCAAGTATTCTGACAGGCTTCTACCATCTACTTTAATGACCTTGATTTATGCTACACTCTAATTTGCTGGGGTGCATGCACAGTGAGTAGTTGTTGACTATCGTGGCCATTACCAAAATGACAAAATGGTTTAAGGGAGATTTATCCTTCAAAACTGTTAAGATTTGTTCTCTTCTTGATTATACAAGAATGAACCCATTTAATCATGCTTCTTCTGTGTGTTGGCAAGAGCTGCACGGACTTTCTCTTCGATCACTTCACATTCTCTAAAATGCTTCACATTCCTTTCTTCTGACAGCCTCTATGTCTCGTGTAGTTGTACAATTGTATCCTATGCCTCTATGAGTTTTCTTTTCAACCACGTCACGTTTCCTTCGTGCCTTGCAATGTAGACATTTCAAGAGTCTTTGTTGCTAACTATTGTCTCAGTTCCCTATTTTCTTGGTAAAGTTTGGCGACAACGTGTTGTGCCTGCTTCAACTGCTAAGATGTCTCTTGAACATTAGTTCCTCTGACATCTATCCTTTGTATTATGATCCCACTTCCTTGGCTTGTACCTTCAGCAGGCTCCAGCCGAATAGTGTGCATAAGTAATTCTTTAGCAGCTGATTTTGTGTGCGGTTTATTTGGGACTTGGATTTCCCTGGCTTCCTTGTTCTTCCTTGGCTTACTCCTTCTCTAGGGTATCTGTTGTTTGTGAGACAGGGCTTATAACATATTTCTATCATGCACGACTTCTTCCACTCCAAGCTCTGAGCAGTATGATATCCTTACTTCCGCGGGCAAAAGTGAAACTCCCTTTGGATCCGTGGGGGTGTCTGTTGTGAGTGAGAATGAATCCCAGTCTCTTTGGGGCTCAGGCCTAGATCTCCTACCATTTCACATGCCCTTTCTTACATTTTGAGAGGTTTCCATGGTGCAATCATATTTGTCTTGTGCGCAGTGGATCTGGAAAAGTCCCCAAGGCAGAGAATTCGATCAACCTGGGCTTGCAGGAAGAGATTACAAACAATGCATAAACCCAATTTGTGAACAGAATGTGTGAAGAGCATCTGGAATTTATAACAAAGCAGCAGGGAGGAGGAAATGTGCTAAGGGACATTGAATTCATGGCGAATGGATGTCTCTAAACAGACTGCAAATTTTCCATAGCACATCCGCATGTGTAAAGTAGAGTTGATAAGGGTTGTGGAGCATACATGATATGAACACCGTGATTTTTCATTCGTCCATCCTTCATAATGAGCCGATAATGGTTACTACACTTGCAGATCTGACTTCTATTAACAACTTACCTAGACCTGGGACACATAGAAACTCCCTTTTTAACAGGACCCAACTCTTTGGGAACAGACTCATACTTACTTATGCATGTTTGGACTCTGACATCCCTTCCCAAATCCAAGGTCCAACCAACCACCTGCTAACTTTGACCCCTTTGTTGTTACGTACCTGACCTCACATTCTTTGACACACAAGCCATAACTTGACTAAAACCAACTCTAATTGAAGGAAAAAATGGCGACGCTAACAAGTATTACAAAGAATACATTAAATATTGAATCCTCTTACCAAGGGATGATATTCATAACCCCTTTCTACGTGCCCCTTCTCCCTAGAATGTGTTTCAATTTTTTTTTATTGAAAGTCTTCTTCTTTGCAAGCCCTTGCAATCATAGGAAGGGAAATAACATTTTCCATCACCCCTCACCTCTAATTCTGTTCTAACCTAAGAACGCTTCCTGTAATTTTCATTCATAGTGAAAAATCCTTGTACTGAGAAGTAATTGTCTTAACTACACCATACCAAATAGTAATTTGTGAAATTTTTATATTTTATCTACTCCTTCATGATATTTTAGCTACTCCTTTTGATTATGATATGTTTATTTACAGTGATCTACAATTCTCACAATTATTTTTTCTAAGACATTTTGACATGATTTTTTTTTTATTATTGATTAACTATTAAGATCGATATGCTTCAATTTGTACTTTAGAGTAGTGTGTACTGAATCACCATGGAAAATAATTACACACCATTTAATGAAAATGGTCAAAATTTTTCAAAATTGAATTAGTCGACACCATACACTAGACTCTAAGTTGTTTTGTAGAGAAAATGTCAATCTTTGAAATTCACCACTAAAGAAAGAATGCCATCCACTTTTCATCCATAATTGGGCTTGGTTGGTTTAAATTATGATGTGTTGATTTACAACTACATACAATGGTCAAAATTTTGTGCTACTTACAGTGGTCACGATTTTATTTTCTAAGACACTTTGGCATGTTCTCATTTTTCATTATCTGACTAATAGATTTCATCATAAAATTTTTATATTTTAGGCACTTCTTATTAATAGTGTATAAAAAATTTACATCAACTACAAACTAGAGTTAATCACTACATCTAGAATTGTGTGTGATTATAAAAAATTGAGAGAAACAACATCACATAAGAATACAATGTTATATGACTAACCTAACCTAATA
>ML794215.1:100161-111000 GCA_009831015.1 Picea engelmannii | reverse complement strand
AGGCCAATGTAGGGTGAAGAAAATGGTGATTTTTTTAATTCCCCAATACCTCCCTTCATTTCATGGTAATAATGCATGACTAAAAACTAAGTAGGAATTAACTCAAATCTAATGCTTGGAAGGTTTTCTAGCTCTGAGGTTTATGGAAACAACTTTCATTTCTATTTAAGAAAGAAAAGAAAAGATGCAGGTCATTCCCCAAGTGCCCCATTACCTATTTCACTGTCAAAATTATAGGGTCCCAATCTGAGACAATTGGTCATTGCAAATACGGTAAAGACACTCATGGATAAGATGGGCTTGGAACCTGTCCCTGTTTTATTTCATAGATCAACCCTACCAGTGTCCCTCTTGCAAGTTTTTAATTATATTTTTTTTCATTTGTTGTATTAGTGAAATTTTTGAAAGTAATCACATATTGCAAAATTTCTAGAAATGACTTTATGAAACCTACAAACCCTAGATAATAATTGTTTAAAATATTGTTGTTTTTCCTAAATATGAGCTCGCCTAACAACAATTGTTTCTCCCTATTGTGGATTGTACAATTACCATTGAAGTAGTTCTTATAATTTTTTGGTATAGGACTAAGCACTTGGTTAAAGATTAATTTTGGTTAAAGAAGATGGCATGACTATAGGAAGTACTATTAGGAGCAATGACATTCTCATCAAGAGTGTTGGTTGAAGAAGAAGAAGAAGAAGAAGAATTCATCTAGGTTTCCTTAATTGAGAGATTTTCAAAATCTTAACCTAATTTTGACCTTTAATCTATTCACCCCTTGATGCCATTCACATCCTTAACAATTCATTCAATGATTTCAAGCATTTGAATAACTTCGATTAGTTTGAGTTGATGTCTCCAAGAAAGGGGTCCAGAAAGGATTTGGCATTGATGCAAGCAAGTGAATGTGGGTATATGGACATGAGGCACAAAATAAAATCCTACTTATGATTCAAGAGTAGGTAGATGAACCCTAGTCTGCTAGGTGAAGAGAAGAGAGGGAGAAGATATCTACTCATAGGTATTTGCTGAAGAGAGTTAGTCCTTCAAGAATTGATCTCGAGTATTTGAACTTGAGATCAATGACTTAAATGGTGGATATTCACTCCTAGTATCTGTTGTAAAAATTGTCAAAAAAATTGAAATTTGTTACCAAAAACCTTGAGATTTGTTACAAACAATTTGTAGCATGTAGTTCTAGAAGTATTTCTTGAGATTGAGCTTACAGTGGATGTTCAACAATTTATATTGGGTCTTAAATTAGTGAAAAGATGTTTTGGATGAGAGTCATAATTTTCAAGGCATGATATGAGATGGGTAATGGATAGTCTATGAGTAGGGAGCATAGATGGGTTGAATCAGGTAGATAATGGTTCAATAAGGGGAAACTTGAGAACAAAGGCAATATGGATTTGAAGATGAAAAGTAGGGTGGGTGACACACATGGAACAAGGAGGAAAACTTGATTAGTGTAATGAAGATATACTCAAAATATAACAATGGGGTGTGTGTAGCATGATAGATCAAGAATGGAAGGATAGGAATGACGATATTATGTGTGATGACATCAAAAGAAACTAACGAATGGGAGAATCCAGAAGGTCACAATCACACATATGCTTCATAGGAGGGAAACACTTTATGGAATAAAAAGAACAATAATAATCTAATTTATGGTCACAATTGAGCTAGAGGAGCTAGATGTCAAATATATTAGATAAATGAAATAATGGGAAACATGAGTACCCACTTCCTTAACATTAAAATGTTAAATTAACAATTTAATTTTAAAGACAAAATATTTAAAATTAAATAATATATTTCTATGTACTATGGGGAATATAGTTATTGCCCCCGGTTATTAGTTTACCCATATGCATGGTTAAATTTAGGTTCTTGAAATGGTTTGACTTAGGTTGGGTCTTTGGTTATCTTGTGCATCCCAATAATTATTTACCTACCTTACCATTGGTGTTGGAGGGGTGATGTAGGTGTCAAGAAATAGACCAAGGTGGGTGGTGGTGGGGAGATGCCAGTGTGCCCTAGAGTCGTATTCTAAGGAGAGGTTGATTGATGTCTACCACACTATAGATGTATGTGATTTGGAGGCATGAATGCTCTAATTCCATGGAGACTTCTCCCCTTCCACCTTTTTCATTAGTATATTTTTCTCTACATGCACCATGGTTTAACTCTTTGCTTCAACATTTTTCTCTTTCATCCACTATTATAGTTTTGGTTTGAGGGTGTTAGTGTGGTTAGGGTTTTTGATTTGTCTATTTGGGCCTAATGTAACCATGGTCGAGAATTCCAATTCATTGTGTCTCCTTTGTAATTGAGTTTTGAGGTGTGTTTGCATTAGTGGATCAAGTGTGGTTTTAGTCTGAGATGGGTGATTTTAGTGTGCCTCATGGTTTCTTTTTGGTGGTTGTTTAAGGTTGGTTTCACAGACTCTTTGCAGTCATGATTTGAGGGTGTTGATGTGGTTATGGTTTTTGACTTGTCTACTCAACCATGATCCAACATCATATCATTGTGGCTTCTTAATAGATATGGTTTGAGGGTGGTTTGTAGTGGTGGATTGAGGGTGTTGGAACCCAAAGTTTTGGTTTAATATCACATGTGTGCGCAAACAAAGTTGTGCTTGCTCATTTCAGTTTTTTGCACACCGAAGCCAAGGCAGAAGGATTTACAAGAAACGTGTGCCAGATCAATTTTTGTTAATTCATGCTAATGTTTAGTTCTTCTAATGTGCGCTAAAAATCAAGAATACACATGTTGGAATAAAGAAAGGAATCATAGGGAAATATCCTTGAATGATTACTGCCAACAACATAAGGGAATGTGGAGTAGATAGAAGATGAGTTTGAAATGTAGTTAATATTTCCTTGTTTCTATAAAGGATATGTTGAATGCAGGTAGGTGAAAGAAGCTTGCGAGATTGTTAGTCAGTAGAGCAAGTGGAGAAGAACTAAAAGAGACAAAGATCCAAAGACGAGAAGGATATAAAAGGAAGAAAAGATGATGAAGAAAAGGTGGTTGATTCATAGAGTTACTCTCTCAGTTGATCCATGGAGTTGTTGCTTGTTGTTTATTATTGAAGAACTAATTTTGAGCCTCTGTAGTATTGTAATTTCTCTTACAATGTACGAAACTGGAGACATTTAAACACATTTTTTGGGAGCACCCATTTTCCAAGAGTTGTTGGAAGATTGTTCGGGATAACTTCAACTCACTACTCTAGGGATCCATTCATTGGCATGTTTTTTTACTTGGTGAATGTGGATCTCTTGTTTTGAGCCATTATTGCATTCTTTGGCATTGCATTTGTGAGATGGTATTATATGCTCTTTTCGAAGGTTTTGTAGGGTTTGTAGAGTCCTTTAAAAAATATGCTATTAATGAGTTCTATGACAATGTTAGGGATAATATACTCAATATTACTCTACCAGGGCTCATTCCAACCTTATTGTAGCTTTGGCTATAATCAGGTAAATGAGCCTTTTTTGTATATGTATATGTATGTTTTTGTATAATATAATAAGTATTTTTCAAAAACAAAATTAAGGTCAAATATGATGTAAAGGAACTCAATTTGTCACAAGGGTGGTTAAATGAGATAATATAGGTAAAATAGAGGTTCTTATCTTTCACCTTTGCTTGAATGTTATGCTCTCATTGTAATTGTTGTCACTATCCCTTCCCTACTTAAGGAAATTTGTTAACCTTTGCTTTGTAGGAACATATATTTATCGGGTACTAAGATCACCATGTTTACACCTCTTATGTCTTGGAAAGGTTAATAATTTATAGAGAACATAAAAATTTGAAATCCTTATGTGACATTCCTCTTACAAAACAAGGATTTGTATAATGTTTTCTTTATTACATTGTTTTTTTCAATGTTGTATAGGCGTACTAAGTGAACTGTGACATTTGCATGGTATTTTTAAAATTTGGGTCATTTTGCTTCCATTTAACTTGATAATTATCTCATACTTTTTTCCATTAGCAATGCACACATAGTAATCTATAAAGAAATTATTTCTTTTCTTAAAAACTCTTGCTCCTTCCCATATCTAGTTTTCATCGAAGTTTAAATTATTTCATTTCATTTTCCTCTTGCATGGTTTAAAGAGTCGAGTCGAAACACCATCAATTTCATGACCACTCCTTTGAGTAACAACAACCTAAAATCAAGCGCTAATTAAAATTTATCTAGCAACTTTTCTAGGGCTCTTTAAACCCATCTTAGATTAGGTGTAGAGCTTTGGAATAGGATTGTGAGAATAACTTTCCAAAGTTGCTAAACAAACATAAATATTTGAGTTAGGGAGTGAAATCCAGTTTCTATATCATTGACTTTGGGAATCCCTTATAACATAAGGGTCAAGCACGAGGTCACATTGGGGCCAACAGAGTAATCAAACCTGCTTTGTTGGTCTTCGTGTCTACTTCCAACTATCCCCCCTCGTATCTGGTATAGTAGGTGGTACCATAGAGTCCATAAGATTTTAGAATTCCTACCCAAGGTGACATCACATGGAAGGTGGTGTTGTACCTGGGATCGACGTTGGCTAGATGCACTTAGACTCCTTAGAGGGTTTCCCACTACTTGATGAGGTAACTTGCACCAAGGCGTTAGTTCATTAAGAAGGTTGTCAACATAAATTTCCCACCCGCCAAAACGCATCCCCTTCGCGCATCGATCCTATGATGTTGGATTCCATCACCAACTAGCACTTCTTTATGAGAAGGTTTGTTTGCATGCTTGACTACTAGATTAATTAGTGTGTGCTAGATAATACAAGTGTGAAAGAGTAACACTATGCTAATCATTATGAGATTACTTTCATACCAACAAGATATTAGTAATGAAGTAAAACCATTGTACTAATTAGTGTTACAACTTGATAGACCAATGCTTATGCATATCCAATTTCATAGACTATTCAAAAATATTGATTAAATAATAGAGCATGTTAACTGTAATTTTAGAGTAATTCAGCCTTTTGATTTATATTTTCTTTCAAAGAGTTCTAGTATTAATGAGAAAACATTTATGTCTTCTTAATGACTAACATTTTTGATAACCTTCTATAAATTACATAGATCAATATTGTTTCATCGTTTTCTACTAGCTTCCATTATTTTTTACATGTAAAGAGTTCAACCTGTCTATTTTGATTGCATCTCCTTTAGTTGGAATTCATCGCTCTTTGCATTTATTTTTCTACTCCCAAACCAATATGAATTCCCTTTTTTGTCCTAAATATTCCTTGATTCACTATAGAAACAAATTTTTCTATGTATCTATGCAAAACATATTTTGTACATGAAATATTTTGTTTGCAAGCTCATCAATGCCCCATCACTAAGTTAAGAGTGGTTAGTTGCTCATGAGTCATCACTAAGTTAGTGGAGTGATGTTAGTTCTATTCATTAGTGACTCACCACTAAGGTAGAGGAGATTTTTTAGTATGAGACTCGTATTAGAAAGTGACCCCCCTCCTCACTTGTAATTCATTCACCCTACTATCAATATTGTTAAATTTGGTTTCTTAAATTGAGTACCAATTACATGGAGATGTCTTCATCTGTATTTTAGGATTTATAGGTGCATTCCAAATCTTGGGTGTGCAAGTTCCCCCACTTGCATTTTTAGGATTTATAGGTGCATTCCTGATTCAGGTGGATATCGGTGGCCAACCACCTTTTCCAACTAGCTCAAAACAATTTTCTGGCAATTTTGGTAATTTACTATTTTTAGTAGTTTTTAACTTCTGGGGCCATTTTGAGGGCCTAAATGAAGGTTTTTTTGGATCGAGCTTCTTAATGATAGCCGAAGGATTTGATTGAGCCCCCAAAATTAATCTCCTCGATGATACTATTATCACTGAAATTTCATCCGCAACAATGAACGCAAATGGTTACAGAAATACAACAATGCCAAACAACTATTAGTTCACCTGCAGTACCAAAAATGTATTTTCAAGAGGCAAACACTATACAACTGGGAAAAAAATTGACATGTTCTAAGTCACTAAAAGAAGTGCACGCACAATGTGTGGGTCAAAGAATCTCGTAAAGTGCACAATGTCCAATATGCACGACTGTGTACAAGAAAAGTTGCGCACTCTTATGAACAACAAAGTTATGGTTCTTTTTTCCCCCTCAACCACTTATGGACTAGCTCCCAAATTGATTTCACCCTCAGATATGAGTTGAATCCGAATGGGGGGATGGTCAAGGACCAAAGGGTGCCCTAGAGGGCCCCTTCTTCACACTAAGAACCAGTTGAATATTGCCTTGAAGACATGCTATAAATGGAGGCCATGGGTGCACTAAGAATTTAAGAATTTCATAGTATTTTTATGCTGCCTCAATTCTCCCTTGAAATCCTCATTTCTTATTGGATAATTCTAGAAACATTCCAATAGGCCATTCCGCTCACCTCTTGAGGGAATACACATTGATTTCTTCATCATTTTCTTTATTTTTTTTACGAATGTAAGAAGAGATATCCATTAGGGAACTCAAGACCCTCCCAAGGAGGAAGAGGGGACCCATAAGTCCTCCTTTATCTACGGTTTTTTTCCAACTAATATAGTTATCCATTGGTGGCATAATCTTTGTCATTTGGTTGATTGTTTTTGGTTCAAAGTTTCTTATGCATTCTAGTTTTATTTCCTTAGTTGTTTTTAGTTTATTCCTTATTTATTCCATGTGCTTGGATTGTTTAACTCATGAATTAGCCTCTGTATTGTTTAGTAGGACCAACTAGACATCCAGGTTCTCTTTTTTTGCTCACCAAAGTGATGAAATGAACACAATAGTTTGGTGACCATACTGGGGATTAGGTATCAATTTCCTCCCTATTTGGGCTTTGAGAGCACTTATTTTTTACTAATTTGTCTTGCAGGTACCAAAACCAGCCTAGCCTTACCTACCAAGAGCCAATTTTGGAGTTGGAGGAGGATAATTTCACTTAAACCCCCCCCCCAACGCATATCAGAATGTGCACAAGTATTTCAGCCCACAGACGCACACTTGGCACACTGTGCACCCAAAAGGCCTCTTTTCTCTGCACATTGTACACCCAAGTTTCTTTTGTTCTCTACGCATTATGCACCCACTGCACCTCTATCTAAATAGTAACCTGCACACATTTCCAGAGTTTAAAAATTGTAATATTTTTTGTGATGATTTGAAGGCCCCTACCCTTCAAAATCCTTTTTTTCTGCAATTTGTAAATGCACTCGACTTATATTCCTTTCCCATATGAAAGGTTAGTAAAACATAAGCACTTAGGGGGTAAAAAGAACCATATTTCTCCTCTTTTTCTTTTTGGTTACCACATGGATTGCTTGTTTGATTTGTAAAAGTTAAGTTGAGATTATTTGCTATCACATATAAAAACGCTTGCATTGGGACCATAAATCAAATTTATCATTGAGTATACTGTTTTCTCACACAATAGAGTGATCTTGAGAATCAAAAAAGGTGGTTAAGGGGACATTTCATCTCCCTTAACAAAATATTTAGGAGAGGACAAAGCCCCCTAGGGCTCCTCTTAGTTTCTTTTTGAAATCATCTTAAAATTGTAAGGGCCCATATATGCCCACATGTTGCAAACCTAGGATAGTTTCTTGAAATTTCTTTCTTAGTTTACATCACTAGGAGAGTTTAAAGATCAAAGTAACAGGACCATACATGCTCACATCATTACAATCTAGGATAGATTTTTGAAGCTTTCTTAGTGTAAACCACATTTGGGAGTTTAAAGTATTGGTAAGGACCCATATGTCCACATGCTATTTCTTTAGGGATTTTAAAATTCTGCAAGGTTGTACCAATGGGATCTAGTGAGATAGGTAACAAAGATTTGTAGGGACCACAATAAGTCCACATGTTGCAAATTCACACCTAACTCATTAAAATTTTGGAACATTTTATCACTGGCTCAAACACAAAGTCACTCCTCACTCACATAATTCCATCTTGAATTGTGGAAGTTGAAGTAGGTTTTCTCCAAAGGAATTTCGAAACATCCCACTATTTCTTGAAGAAATTATCCACACCCACTGAATTCAAATGATATTGGTTCACACCCCCAATCTCTCATCCCACCACATCTAAACTTTTTCTAAAAACTCACTAAGTTTTCCTCCACAGGAGGTGCCAAAATAATTTTTTTAGTCTAGATAGGATCTCGGGGGTAGGAATCCAAATAAACCCCCGTTATTTGGTTCTCACATTTTCAAACATTAGAAGTTTACAAATATGGAACTTTTAAATCCTCCAAGTCAAGTGTTCCTAACACCATAAGGCAAGGACATACCCATGAAGGGTCGAAGGATGAGGTCTGTTTGTTCTGTGCATCCCCCCCTGAGTCACCCAACTCTTGGAAGGGATCCATCCCATGACCCATTTCTAAGGCCAAAAATCTAAATGTCATGCTTTGACCGAGGTACCTAGTGGCCAAATTTATCACATCTACCCAGGTAGAAATTGTGGGCTGCAATTGCACCTTGATCATATTTTTTGTGGCTATTGGGAAATATCACCAGTTCTTTTGGAATATGCACCCTCTAACCCTCATTATAACTAATTGTTTCATCCTTCACTAGTTCCTCTTTCAATAGCTTCATACCCCACTGTTGAGTACTCTTGGAAGGTCCATTGCCATTTGAGAGGAAGGGCAATACATATTTTTAAGATACAAGCATTTGTTTTCTTTATTCTCCCACGCAAAAAAAATCCACCTACCCACATGTATGCTTATTTACAGTTGATTTATGTATGATGCTCATTTAATTACATTCAATTTTGAATTATATTGTGAAGGTCCAAATTATACAAGTCTATTGTTCATTTATTTCTCTCATCACCATTTGCACACATTCACTTTGCTAGTCGGACATCATAGGGAACCCACAGAATCCCCGTCATTCCAGACACTTGCAGAACCTCACTCCTATAAATCCTAACCTTGTACAATATATATTGCAAACATATATTCATAAAAGAACAGAAAATATACAATGGAAAATACAAACATTGCACAGATATTTTTCCCTTGGAAACCCAAACTAGGAAAACTAGCATATTCTATATTCATTCATTGTGTTACAATGTTTACAATACAAAATACATATAGGAGCCAGTGGCATCCAAAAACCTAACCCAATGACCTGGATCATTCCAAAACCCTAATTCCTTAACCGGAAATAGAAAAACCATTGGAAAAAACCATGTGCTGAAAAACCACCTAAATACATGACATGTTTCCCGAGGCAAGTGTCACATTTCTCGAGGTAGAAAAACAAAATTTGGGGGAACTTCCCCTGAACCCCTATAGGTAGGTGTCACATTTCCCAGTGGAGGCCTAGCACCTCCCCTCTTTTCCCAACACATACACTCATACACTACTACTCGTGCAAAGAATATAACACATACCCAACAACTCCTATTCTAGGAGGAGTTCCTAGTCTTGCAAATTCACAAGCTCAACCATCTCACACCCATGTGAGTGCCACTATTATGGGATCATATATAATTTGTTCCACCTTACTTGGGTCCACTTCCCAAGGTAATCCATCCACTATATCTCCTTCACAAGGAGGCGGGGGGAAAACTCCTTCTCAAGGGAGAAGTACAACCCCACCAAACCACCCTCAAGGGTCAAGTCCACTACCTGCTCACACCATGGTTGGAACTAATCCTCCACCACCACCACCCATGTCATATTTGGTTTCCCTCAACATTCTTGATCTAAGAAAACTCACGAATGTTCCAATATTGCATAACCCCACATGGCCCGATATGCCTACCAAACTACCTTCAGATATTCCAAATTTTGAAGGAAAATCGAGGGACGATCTCGCCAACCATGTCATGACCTTCCACTTATGGTTATATTAAAATAGAATCATGGATGACACCATCTACTTAAGGTTATTTCAATGAACACTCATTATTCCATCAGCCATGTTGTCACAAGAGTTGGTTCTAGGCTGTAACAGAGCCAAGCCTTAGCACATTTTAAATGAAAAAATAAGTTATCATTCAGAACTTGATTTGGGTTGCGTGCAAGTAAATTTCGAGATAACCGTGAACCAATTTTGATTACAAGTTTCCCCTTCCAACCCGAGAGGGATCTCTTGAATATATGTCATGATAGGATGTTCAATAAGCTTAACAGTGGGTAGATTTGTGGGTAACAGAAAGTTTTGATGTTTTTAGGGTTGATGGATTGGACCAGAAAGTAGTCCATTGGGCATGGAATCAAATGATAAAGCAAGTAATAAGAGTGTTTGGGCAATGGAAATCCATAGAGCAGAGGCGATATAGAACATGATTATAGAGGGAAGGATTTATAAAATGTATGGTAGCAGAATAAAGAGAAAACATATTGAAATGCAAGGAGCACTTAGCAATGAGTGAATTCCAAGCATAAATTAATGGAAAGAGATAGTTGGGACAGAGCATCTAGAAAAGGATGAATTATGAACCTTCAGATATCTAAAAGAAATAAACTATAACCTGTACTGCAATAGAGCATCTAACAAACGGATGAATTCCATTGCAAACACAGGTTACAAATCAGGAAGAAAAATTGAATGGAATAGTATGAAAACTAAGCAATAGACAAACCTTGTAACCATCATCACAAGAATATTTGCTATAGATCGAAAATGACTATGCACTCTTATATTAAACATGAAAGAAAAAAATTACATTCCCAAGAGTACTACTCCTATTAAGCCCTAATGTTGGCTCATTACCCCTTAATTGGGGCATATTAGATTAGTAATGTTATTTTATTTATGTCGG
>ML794215.1:79057-94623 GCA_009831015.1 Picea engelmannii | reverse complement strand
CATATTAGATTAGTAATGCTATTTTATTTATGTCGGCTTTAGGCCATTAGTTGTAATTTAGATTAGTAATGTTATGTTAATTATGTCGGCTTTAGGCCATTATTTGTAGTTATACCTCCTAGTCTCCTATATATACCAAGGAGACATTTTCATTGTGAATCATCTTGTACTTGAACATTTTAAGTGGGGTAAAAGGAGGTTTCCCCCTCGAAGAGGCTTATTATCTGAAATTATCTCAGTTTCAAGGCGTTGAGTACTTTTCCTGAGGTTTTTCCATGCTATATTGATGTTTGGTTCTTAACAACTCCCCCCCTCCTGTTCCTTTTACAAATATTCCACATATATGTATTGAGGTCAAAATCCTCTCTAATCTAAAAGATAAAAACAATTACAACCAATTCTTGAAACTTTCTGCCATAGAAAATGGGCCAAACTGCTGAAAACTAGGGCTGCGGTTATGGATCTGTATCTCTAGAATCATGACAGTTGTGTATAAATTCAAAGATTCTTTTGTGCATATATTTATTTTGATCAAAAACCTCTCTCAGTTCCCTGAAACCCCTTTTCATTTTCCCCAAATCTGCATTTAACGAACATGTGTCAAAACAGGAAAATATGAAATCTGAAAATTAGGGCTCGGAGATGGATTCGATTTTTCCAATATGTGACACCTGTAGGAAAAATGAAAGAGGCTACTGATGTCTTATTTTTTATACACAAAAACCTCCGACCATTTCTCAAAATGATCCTCCAGTCGCTCAGAATCCTCATTTGAAAATGATGGCTCAGCATAGTAAAAACGCCATATTTCTGAAAATGAACCTAACGTTGCGGGGAAATTTTGACTACCTTACCAAGATCAAAATTAAATTATGAATACACCACTAGATAACTTAGGATTTTTATATGTCGATCGACTATTCGAACGTGAAAAAAGGCCTCTCCATGGGTAATAAAATCATGTTTTTCTAAAGTCGTTTTGCATATGACTGGAGTCCCGATTTCGGCTTTTCGGGATTCGAGGAAACGAAGCAGTGGTTATTAAAATATTCACATCGTCCAAATCCCCGATGGAAAAATCCTCAAAACATATTTCGTCTTTTACATTGCACTTCTTTCAAACCTTCGGGTTTCGGGTATCATGTCCTCAAGAGTTATGACATGCAAGGAATCTCGAATTGCGAAATCGCAATGGGATTAATTAGATGATAATAATTTGTCTTAGTCTCTTAATTAATCACAATTATCAATTAATATTTAACCTTTCATGGATTCAAGTGTCGGGACTTCGATAATACTTGACGCGAGAAATCCCGAATCGCGAAATTGTGATGAGATTTATTAACGTTAATCTTTCTTAATCTTTATTTGACCCGACTTATCCTTTAATACTTTAGTGAATTCAAGGATTGAGGCTGTAGTTATTAAAATATCTACATTGGCCAAATCCCTGACAGCGAAAAACTCGGACTCATGAGATTTTTCTCCATGTGTCTTAATGCTCAATGTATGTGGTCGTTCCACTGCCAATGCTTCCATTCATTCCCTTAAGTGACCGAAAGCCAAAATTTCAATATTTGTTACAACAGAGGCTCCATCTAGGGATGGTGCTTTCCTGCAAAGTGCCAAGAATAGTAGACCACATGCATTCATCCATTGGGTGACCTGAAATCATCCTTATCGAAATCTGAACTCTGTCTCTTTACTTGCACCTTTCCGAAACAAAAAACCACTTATGCATTCATTGGGATATGGAGTCGTAATGCTTTAAAAAAAATCATACTGGATTCCAAACTAAACCGGAAAAATACTGAAAACTATTGTTGTACTCTAGTGCTCAAAGTCAAGATTATTTATATACACCACCTACTCTAACTGATATCACTGTTTTGTTCAAGTATAGGAAAACTTCCAAATCAACCAAGCGAGTATCTGACTAACAAACTTAATTATACTTCCATCTTTGAGCAAAAGGATGACAGGAGCAACTGCAAATTTCAAAACATGTCGTGGGAGAAGGTACTTACAGTTTTGAAATTCAGACTTCAAGAAGTCGGAAATAAAAAATTCAGTCCCCCATTTTGACTCCATATAAACTTCTGTTGAATCATAGAAGGGAAGAGATATACCACTTTCACAATTAATCCATACTTCCTCATGTTGGGAAAGTTGTTTGAAATGTTTTTGTGCACTTTGTCCACTGCTGATTTTTTCTTCCACTGGTGAAAAAATGTCACATTGAAACTTACTGGTCTGTTGTTCAATGATTGCCAAATAGGGAGGAGAGATCAATTGTTTCAGTAACCCCTCCTTATTTCCTTCATTTTCTGTCCAAATATCTTCTTGGTATCTTTCATACATAGGATGATCTCTTTCATGATGTTACTGATTGCTTTCCTGTTGAACCAAAGTTTCTTGACGCTCATCATCTTTAGAAACACTTTCATAATATTCATCAAACAAAGGAGGACTGTCGTAAATTTTCATGTGTGATGAAAAATAAATCTTCTCTTCTTGTTGTTCAGGATATTCATCATAAACAGGTTCAGCAGATAACTCAAGAGTGTCATCAGTCAGAAAAATGCTAGGAATATCAATTGTGAATCTATCTATATCAAATCCACACTCCTCCAAATCATAGTCTAAAGTATCTTCGAACAACAAACATTCTTCAAGGTTATTAAACATGACAACCCTATCTTCTTCATGAAACAAAACAGTGTCTACAAGATGATCCTCTGGCTGGAAATCATCATCATAAATTGGTTTACTAACTTCCTCTAAAGTTCCATGGTTGTCATGATTTAAACTTAGATTTTCATTTTTAGTAATAGAATAAGTTTCACTCACATGTTCTGGACTATGTGACCGTTGCAGATCTATGTAAGTAGGGGTTGCAACATGGCTATTTAGGAGCAGATCTATCTCTTCTTTTGTTAAAGGAGGAGGTGGTCTATGCAATTTCTGGATCAAACAACTATTGTTTTTTTTCTCTTCTGCATGTTGACCATGATGTTGAATATATTCTTCTTGAATGTGATCACAAGAGCTATCATATCCTACTTTTTTATCAACCAACTCTTCTTCATACTGATAATCTTCATTGACTTGAGAAATTTCTGATATTCCTTCCTCCTCTTCAAGAAGATGTGWTTGATCTATTTGTCTTATGAATTTTATATTACAACAATCTTTGAAAAGTATTTCAKCTAAATAGATTATTTTACAATGKTGATGAAAAAGTGTGTGAAAATATTTCAATGAAGGAATAYTGGAATGGGGTAAAGATTTATACTAGAGTCTAGTGTCTCTTTCCAATGAAAACATAAATAGTTTCATGAGGACATATTCATGATGTATATTTAATTCATCCATGATCTTGTGGAATTCAAACAAGTGTTGGGCGRGATTGTCGTCCGCATATTCTACAAATTTAGGAAGGACATATTCCCAAACTTTAATGTCTGGAATAGTGTTGGGAAAACCATAAACATTTGTAAAGTCTAGAGGAGCAAACCTTCCAGCAATACGAGCAATGAATGAATCCGAAATTTTGAGACTAGTGGAGTCGTTAGTGAATCATGTAGATTCTTCGAACCAAGAAGTCCCCAGGTGAATGATCATAGCCAATTGAATGATTATCCCGTGTTCACCATCAAGGAATAGATCTAAAATTTTTGTTGTATCCCAAGGAAGATAGCTTCGTTCCTCCGTCCCCGACAATGGTGCCAAAAAATGTTGTCGCAAGAGTTGGTTCTAGGCTATAACAGAGCCAAGCCTTGCACATTTTAAATGAAAAAATAATTTATCATTAAAAACTTGATTTGGGTTGCGTGCAAGTAAATTCCGAGATAACCACGAACCACTTTTGATTACAAGTTGCCCCTTCCAACCTGAGAGGGATCTCTTGAATATATGTCACGATAGGATGTTCAATAAGCTTAACAATGGGTAGATCTATGGGTAACAGAAAGTTTTGATGTTTTTAGGGTTGATGGGTTGTACCAGAAAGTAGTCCATTGGGCATGGAGTCAAATGATCAAGCAAGTAATAAGAGTGTTTCGGTAATGGAAATCCATGGAGCAGAGGCAAGATAGAATATTCTTATAGAGGGAAGGATTTATAAAAAGTATGGTAGCAGAATAAAGAGAAAACATATCGAAATGCAAGGAGCACTTAGCAATGAGTGAATTCCAAGCATAAATCAATGGAAAGAGATGGTTGGGATAGAGCATCTAGTAAAGGATGAATTCTGAACCTTCAGATCTATGAAAGAAATAACCTATAACCTGTACTGCAATAGAGCATCTAACAAATGGATGAATTCCATTGCAAACATAGGTTACAAATCAGGAAGAAAAAGTGAATGGAATAGTATGAAAACTGAGCAATAGACAAACCTTCTAACCAACATCACAAGAATCTCTGTTGTAGATCGAAAATGACTCTACACTCTTATATTAAACATGAAATAAAAAGATTACATTCTTGAGAGTACTAATCCCCCCCTCTTGTTCCTTTTACAAATATTCCTCATATATGTATTGAGGTCGAAATCCTCTCTAATCTAAAAGATAACAACAGTTACAACCAATTCTTGAAACTTTCTTCCATAGAAAATGGGCCAAACTGCTTAAAACTAGGGTTGCGGTTATGGCTTTTTATATCTTGAATTGTGAAAGTTGTGTATAAACTAAAAGAGTATTTTGTGCATATATTTATTCTGAGAAAAAACCTCTCTCAGTTCTCTGAAACCCCTTTTCATTTTCCCCAAATCTGCATTTAACAAACATGTGTCAAAACAGGAAAATATGAAATCTGGAAATTAGGGCTCGGAGATGGATTTGATTCTCCCAATATGTGACACCTATAGGAAAAATGAAAGAGGCTAATGATATCTTATTTTTTGTGCACAAAAAACTATGACCATTTCTCAAAATGATCCTCCAGTCGCTCAGAATCCTCATTTGAAAATGATGACTCAGCACAGTAAAAACGACATATTTCTGAAAACGAACCTCATATTGTGGGGAACTTTTGATTACCTTACCAAGATCAAAATTAAATTATGAATACACCGCTGGATAGATTAGGATTTGTAGACGTCGATCGACTATTCGAACATGAAGAAAGGCCTCTCCACGGCTGAGAAAATCATGTTTTTCTAAAGCCGTTTTGCATATGACTGGAGTCCCAATTTCGGGTTTTCGGGACTCGGGGAAATGAAGCAATGGTTATTAAAATATTCATGTCAGCCAAATCCCTGATGAACAAATCACATAAATATATTTTGGATTTTACATTGCACTTCTTTCAGGCCTTTGGGTTTCAGGTATCATGTCCTCAAGAGTTATGACATGCAAGGAATCCTGAATCACGAAATCACGATGGGATTAATTAGATGATAATCATTTGTCTTAATCTCTTAATTAATCACGATTAGCAATTAATATTTAACCTTTCCTGGATTTAAGTGTCCGGACTTCGATAATACTTGACGCAAGAAATCCCGAATCATGAAATTGCGATGAGATTTATTAACGTTAATCTTTCTTAATCTTTATTTGACCCAACTTATCCTTTAATACTTTAGTGAATTCGAGGATCGGGGTTGTAGTTATTAAAATATCTACGTCAGACAAATCCCTGACAAATAAAAACCGGGAATCATGAGCTTTTTCTCCATGTGTCTTAATGCTCGGTGTATGCAGTCGTTCCACTGCTAATGCTTCCAATCATTCCCTTAAGTGACCGAAAGCCAAAATTTCAATATTTGTTACAACAAGCCAAATGGTATGTGGACGAAAAATTAGGGTCCCACGTGAATTTTGAATCTATGGAAAAATCATTCTTGGCCTTCCTTCAACTACCCATTCGTCTTGACACTGGTTTAGAAATTCTCTCCAAGTGAAAAAAAACGCAGCTACGCACATTTCTGACCACATTCACTAATGGTGTTGGCGACGTAGTTTATGTAAAGAAGAAACCACCAAAGAACAACGTCTCGATTGGTTTCTAAAATCACTTGTCTCTATACTTTCCAAAGATGTGGCATCCACCTTCCCCCAATCTAAAGAGGAAGCCATTAGCAAGGCTCAACATTTTGACCTCATTTATGCATAGTCGGGTTACTTGTACACAGTAATACCTAATGCACCGAGACCCATACCATTTGGCCAGGAAAAACCTAGGATGTCTCACATGAGAGATGGATTAATTGGTACCATGACACACCACAATCTGTACTTTCAACCACCACCTATGGATGAGACACCCAAATATCCACCGATATATGGAGGTCTATCTTATTACCCTCCTCCCCCTTACCAACAACTGTACCCTGTTTCTCTTCATCCACCCATGAGTGGACCCTTGTCGGCACCCATGATGTGCTTGACCTGTCAACCAAGTTCTAGTTCCCCTTATAACTCAACATATAACATGGGAACTAGCGAAAGTGCTTCACTTTTATATGCGCCCTATGGATCATTACCACAAAACAATCTGTATTTCCCATTTATGGGTCCTCCACATCCAGTTTCTCCACCACATGGACAACCACATGTTGGTGTTAACTTTGTTCAACCCTCTCCCATTCAACAATTTTAGACTTTTGAAAAGTTGAATACGAAAAATTCATCCCATCAGTCAAATAATGCCAATAATAAAGGAAATAAATGAAAAAATAATAACCCATGACCAGGGGTAAATAACCCCCAACCAAACCAACCTATTGGGGGAAACCAGAATCAGGGTAACCAAAACCCCCAAGGGTACAATAAAAACAAACAACAAGGGAGAAACAACAACAAAAACCTCTGAAAAAACTTCCCTTGTTCTCTTTTCGATGAGCATGGCCATTACACTCACCATTTCCCCCAAATTTCCGACTTCAAATAGATGAAAGTATCCATGAATGCGCCATGTCCTCCAGCATCGCCTGCCCCTCAACAGGACCCCCAATAGTATTTGCAACAACCACCCCCGAATGTTTTGCAAAACCCTATTTCACACCAAGGTGTGATGAATACCCAACATGAGGTACATCCTACCCCACCAAAAATGGGACAATATCAAAACCCAGGACCCATCCACCCTAGAAATCTGGCAGATCGCAATATCCTCCTCACTAGTGAAGAAGAAATTCTTCTGCAAATATGCGATCATCAATACAATGCACCCCTTGAATATACTCCCACCACTTCAGAAGTAGATCCATCTACAACCAAACAACCCTTGATGATTCCACACCCTAACACTGAACCCCCCATTTTTATCCCTCGCATTTTGTTACGATGTAATGTCAACAACCCTCAGGCTAGGGAAGCACACAATTACA
This sequence comes from Picea engelmannii, assembly GCA_009831015.1. NCBI lineage: Eukaryota > Viridiplantae > Streptophyta > Pinopsida > Pinales > Pinaceae > Picea > Picea engelmannii. The sequence continues at coordinate 87,284 of ML794215.1, read as the reverse complement.
GTTTGGTCAATGACCTTGCGCAATATCCTACAGTCATGTCTTTATTGGAGGTCCTCCAAACCTATCCAAATCAACAAAAATCCTTACTTTCCACCTTGGGGGAAGTCGACCCGACTGATACTAGACTCATCACATTTGATCTAGATAGTGGGGGACCTCGTCTCCCTTCTTTGGTAGCTTTCTAGATACCAGTCAAGATTCAAAACATCACAATTCATCGGTGTATCATTGATGAAGGTGCATCCACATGCATCATGTCCAAAACTATTTGTCAGAAACTTGGCCCCCCTGAGCTAGTACCATACGCCATCACTTTAAGAGCTTATGATGGTTGACCATCCTCCCCTGAAGGTCTCTTTCAAAATTTCCCCATCAAACTTAGAGGCAAAACCATCCTCATCAACATTGAGGTTATCGACACCCCACTCGATTAGAATATATTGTTTGGACATAGCTACATGTATGCTATGAAGGCAGTAGACTCTTTTGTGTTTCGAACGATGATGTTCCCCCACAATGGAAAAATCATGACCATCGACCAAGTTTTACATTACAGGCCTAACCACTCTACCAACATCGATAACATCTTACCCCTTATCTGTACTAGTTCCAATGCCTATTCACTCATCGATATGGGCCATAGAATTTTCAAGGACCGATCCTTGCTGGGGGCATACCATGGAGCACCACCTCTCATACACCCTTCAACACAAGTGTGTGTCATATCTTCTAATGGAACTAAAATTGGAGACACCATCCCTCCCACTGAGGCTTCTCCTCACCTCGATGTCCCATAAGTTGAAGAAAATTTACCTCAAGATTTCCCTGAGAACACTACTACACCACTTATACCCAATTTCCCCCTCCCCCAAGGGAAAATCCCAGTTTGAGAGACAATCCGCCAAGCCATCACTCAAATTCCCTTCTTTTACCCCCCACCAAGAGTACAAGCATTTCAGGTAGTCATGATGCTTACCCTTCCTAACATGGTTCTCGCCATTCYGGTATGGTATCCACACCCACCTGTGATGGTTCCTCAACCATCCCTCCCTCCCCAATCARAGGGAATCCCAATGTACATTCTAGTACTAAYTCCAACCACTCAACCCTCACCCCTAATTGCTAGAACCACTGCTACGACTGGGGGAAAAARAAAGAATAAAGATCCCACTGCTACACTTCCTCCTTGATTTCAACCTCCTTGCGCACTCTGCAAAAGAGAGGGACACCCCACTAATCAATGTCCCTCTCTTTCTGAATTACACAATTTGATTCAACTTGCTCGAGAAACCAAATYGKTCATCACTACACCAAGCACATCTAGTACTACCACAACATCTCCCATGACAGGCAATAAAGGGCTATGAACCAAATTTGCTTGCGCCATCCGTTTAAAATATATCCATTACACTMAGCATTGCCTARCTCTACCTCATTTTTTCCAGACACTAATGACAGTACGCCAAACCTTTSAACAAGAACCCTCTCCACCACCTCTTTYGGGTACCCATGTCATTGACATCCATTATGTCTCTACCTTAGTCCCTGAATGAATGATATTCCCTTTCTCTCTTTGTGACTCCCTTTATCATTTCACATACCAGTGTCCTTTGATTATTGAATACAGGCATCGCTAAATAACCCTTATTCAAAATCATTTGACCACCTCACCTCGTGTGATGCAAGTAACTCCCCCTATCCCTTATCCACATACTGATCACATCACCCCCCCTAAACTTGAGTCACTTCCCACCCCTCCATGGTTCATGGATATACTATCTGAGGATATTCCCCAAAATCCTCCCAATTCTCTGATTCATTTCCCCCAGGAAATATTACCCCCTACCACAATTTATCCCCCATGGTTTCTGGACATTTGGTTTATTACAAGCGTTCCATCGCAACATACTTGCAATATCACCTCTATGTCTTCACCACTTGAAGACAATCACACTTTGACATTTCCTCCTGTCACCTCCCAGGATCCTCTATATTCTTGCATTTTCCACTGCAATGAAGATATCATGGAGGAACTGACTACCCTTGATTTCCCTTGGAATGTGCTCCATCATCGAGCCATTTTCCTCTCACAAGAGGTATTTCACCCACCCGATCGGTAGCCCCAACCTCCCGTAATCTTCCAAATCACCTCACAACACTTTCGCCAAATCACCAATAGTGTCAGTGCAGATGAGGTGACATTGAGGGCCCACCATCCATATATATCCCCTTTTGCCAAACTTTCATGCTCAGTTATAGGATACCAGAGCATTTGTTTCCCAATCTATCTTTAGCCACTGGATCATGGTCCCACCATATACACAATCACATTCCCTGGGTCACTATCCATACTTAGCCCTCGGGGAGCATATTTCTCACATCATGTCTAGGTACACCTACTCATGTTCAAAATTATCAAATAACTATTATATGCTCTTTATCATCAGATATTTTTCATGTCGGGTATTCGGTTTTAATGTTTGCAGGTACTTGGTCATCACAACCAGCGCAGTCCCTTCAGGTATGTATTCAACACTGGCATGTAATCATTCCCTCTGAATATCAATTACATCTCCCAATCACACCCTCCAGCATTCACCTTTAGGGTCCCTACATCTGGCTCTATAGTATCGTCACCTCTATTACATGTTGGTACTATCACCTAGTATCACTCCTCCCCACATGAGTTGTCCCATTCATAGTTCCCCTTGGTACTTTGACACTCATGCTGCTTTCACTCCCTATGGATGGGAGTCTCGATAGTCTTATACACTCCTGGAATAAGCCACATATTCCTTCTCATCATGTTGCTATATTTCCTAATGGAATCCTAGGTTATCTCATCATGATTCTATTTGATTGCACCTCCACAGTATCATTAACCCTCCATTTCATCCACAATCAGTTTTCCCATCTACAGATTGTCCTCCATTCATTTCCCTCATACAGAAACCCACCCATGGGCCCACCACCCTCCACTATTTCTCCACACAACTTTCACCCTCACACGCCAAGCCATCTTGCACTAGGGCACATTTTTCTGTATCTGTACACTCATCACAAATTATTATTTATTTGGTAATTGTAAAAAGTCTTTGTTTCCAACATTTACTTAGATTTTTTTCATCACCCTTGATGACCTTCTTTTTCTGGAAATGCAACCCATGTCACCCTTGGTTGGGCAATCCACTATCCTTTACTCATTCTGACATCGTTCATCAACCTTGAGTATCCCATAGTCCATGTACCCCTGATCTCTGAGTTTCTCCAGTTTGTCACGGCTCTGGCATAATTTAACCCCATGTCTAGTCGTCCCCCTCACACTAGATACAGTTTCACAGTTTCTTCCACTCATCCTTCAAACATACCCCCAACCAAGGGTAGTCTTGAGTCTCACCACATCTTGACTTCATTCATGTTTCCTATCAGTTTCTGATCTTATCTCGTGGATTTCATGAATCCCTTTTCTTCTTAAAGTCACATCTCCCTTTCTATCGACATCAACATAGTTTCCAGAAGGGTGACAATATATTTACTCTCATTACCTTTACAATGAGGAGTCTCATTTGGCACAGAGAGAACCATCATTTCTCTCTGATTCTATTGACCCCCATAACATTTGATTTCAACAAAATATCATGTTATGGTGGTTCTTACTAAGAAACTATTGTAGTTGTTGTATACCAGCCGAAGACCTCTAAAATTGTTAGGCCATCAATGCCTACGAGTCATTGACACTTTTTACAGGTGTACTTGCCTCTTTTTAGAGTATGTTCACCATCAGAATTGGCATATACCATTATCAAGCCACCTCGGAGGGAACTGCAATTATCTACATCAACATACAACCTCAGTTATTGTCTTTCATTTTGAGTTACATGATAAGAACATGGGGCATGCCCGCTTCGTTTGTATACAAATTTTCTTTTCTCTCCCTAGAGAAATATTTGGGTCCCACAGTTTTCCCTCTCCCTCTGACGGATTGCTCTTGTAGTTCCTATAAACACTCTTCCTTACAATGGTACTCTCAATAGAAGAAACATTGATGTATTTCGGCTATACGTATGCTCATAACCTCACACATCAGGGGGCATCTGTTATCATTGAAATTTCGTCCGCAACATTGCACGCAAATGGTTACAGAAATAAAAAAATTCCAAACAACCATTAGTTCACGTCCAACACCAAAAATGCATTTTCAAAAGGCAAAAAATATATAAATGGGAAAAAAAACTGACATGCGCTAACTCACTAAAGGAAGTGCACACACAATGCGCGGGCCAAAGAATCCCGTACAACACACAATGCGCAATATGTGCGATTGTGTATGAGAAAAGCCACACACTCCTGTGAACAATGCATTTATGGTTCTTGTCATCCCCTCAACCACTTATGGACTAGCTCCCAATTTGATTTGACCCTCAGATCTGAGCTGAATCCGAATGGGGGGTTGTTCAAGGACTAAAGGGTTTCCTAAAGAACCCCATATTCACACTAAGAGCTAGTTGAATATTTCCTTGAAGACATGCTATAAGTAGAGGCCATGGGTGCACTAAGAATTTAATAATTTCATAGTATTGTTATGCTGCCTCAATTCTCCCTTGAGAATCATCTTTTCTTCTTGGATAATTCTAGCAACATTCCAATAGGCCATTCCACTCACCTCTTGAGGGAATAGGAATTGATTTGTTCATCATTTTCTTTCTTTTTTTAACCATTGTAAGAAGATATATCCATTAGGGAACTCAAGAGCCCTCCCAAGGAGGAAGAGGGAACCCATAAGTCCTCCTTTGTCTATAGTGTTTTGCCAACTAATATAGTTATCCATTGGTGGCATAATCTTGGTCATTTGGTTGATTGTTTTTGGTTCAAAGTTTCTTATGCATTCTATTTTTATTACCTTAGTTGTTTTTATTATATTTCCTTGTTTATTCCATGTGTTTGGATTGTTTAACTCGTGCATAACCTATTTATTATCTAACATGCCCAACTAGACATGCAAGTGCCCTTGTTTTTCTCACCCAAGTGATGAAATAGACACAATAGATACCTTTCCAACGAGCTATCGTGCACCCCAAATGGAGATAGTATTCCAAAGTTACACCCATGGGAAGTTGATACAACAAGCTACCCAAAATGGGGTCCACAATACTGTTGGATTTTCATCTTCCAGGGTTAAGGTTTTGGATTTTATTTATGATAAAAAGGCCTTTGGAGCCTCATTGTAAAATCATCTTCTTGTGAATGCGAGTAGTGGACACATCTCTTCTCAAAGATAAGCTACAACCATTCTAGCAAGTCTTTCACTCTGTACTTTTATAATCTTTGTACATTTTCACTCATTAATAGAAAATTGTGTATTATTGTATCCTTGTTTTTATGGTTGCATCTCTGATACATTTCTATTATATTATTGGATATACAAGATATCCCTGTACATTTCTTTATTATATCTTCGCTCTCATTTCATGCCGAAAATAATCTGGATCAGTGGTATCAAAGTAGGTTTCTCTTGATCATTTTTTAGTGCATGTCCCTGATGAGGTCTAATTATAGAAAGTTGGGTCTCGATCTTGTCTCTCTTCAGAACAATCACTCTCTCATTCCCAAGAAACCTTCCATGGAAGAAGAAAAGAAAAAAGTCGGAGAAAAAGATTCTATTAATCTGTTTTTTGAGCAAGCTCTCACGCGACATAGAGATGAAATGATGGAGAATTTTTCCCACATCCTTCAATGCATGTCGATAAAAACATGCACGTCTTTATCAAGTGGCCACTTTGGAGGAACCTCACCTTTCAAGGTACAATTTAATTTTTATATTCTCGTATTTGAAGGACAGATAGATGCAGATGCCTTAGAAAAATGGTTAAATATGCTAGAAGGTTATTTCTCTGTTCATAATTTCTGTGACAGGGAAAATGTCACCTTCACAGTCCTTAAGGCTCTCACCCATGTCAAACATTTGTGGGAAAATTAATAGGAGAAAAGTTCCACATAGGAGTCTAGAATATATGGGGTCGATCCCACTTGGGGATTTTTTGTGGATGCAGTAAATGAACATTATTACCATGTTGGAAACTATGAGGACCAGTATATGAGATAGAACAAACTATGGCAAGAAAGGGGCCAATTAGATCTAGAGTTCACCAATACCTTACATACATTGCACACCAATCTGGGTATCAAAGACTCCAAACGACATTTTGTTTTGAAATACTGTGGGGATCTACACAGATACATCCAAACTGAAATGGATTTTATGGACATCTCATCACTCGGTTCTTCTTATTGATATGTTTTTAAAATCGAGCAGAATCTTAAGCACCAGAACAAACAGGAGTTTAGGCCTGCAAATCTGTAACAACCAAAGTATTATAAATACGACCCTAAAAAACAACATCTTGAAAACTAGTCCAAGCCACATGAAAAGAAGGGTCATGGAAAGACAAAGAAGGACACTGTAAAATGGTGTGATTTACACAAAATACCCTAGCACAACACCGATGAATGTCTCTCAAAACATTCATTGGTGGCCAAGATAAATACAAGGAGCCGAACCCTGATTCAAAATTTTATTATGAAAATACTGATAGAAGACAGATCATTGACGTAGACCCCACTATTATTGCCATGACCGCATTAATTTAACCAGAAAAACCAACAGATTCTGAAGAGGGGAAACACCTTTTTCATTCATATATGTGGGTGAAGGGTACCCCACTGCATTTAATTGTTGATAGCGGAATCCAAAAGAACCTCATCTCAGCAGAGGTCATCAAACAGTTAGGATTGTTGACAACATCACACCCGTAACCATACAACATCGAGTGGCTTCTCCATGGATGATTTCTTCATGTCATCCAGTAGTGTTTATTACCATATGACATCCAACCCTTCAAGGAAAAGGTATTATGTGATGTTTCCCCCTTAGATGTATGTGATTTTCTCTTGGGCCAACCATATATGTGGAAGCGCCATGCTATTTATGAGTCTTGACCTTGTAGTGTCATTGTTACTTTGGAGGGTCATCTCTACAGTATACTAGAGGTAATTCTGACTATTTTCCAACCTAAACAATCTCACAAGGTAGTATCTCATGCTACAAAATTCATCTTCTTCACAGTCTGTTCAAAGCATGAACAAAAGAACACCACTTTAGCCTCAATCCAAGCACCTTCTATCCAACATAAGAAGGTCAACAAGATTGGAAAAAAGTGTAAATATTCCTTCTGCACATAGAAATCTCATGTATCCAGACTAGTTAAAAGGGTCCAACCCTTCTAGCCACAGGTTTGTGACAACCTCCAACAAGCTAAGCAACGCAACTTCTCTAACAAGGCAAGTAGCTCATCAAGATGCATATTCAGCAAACACTTTTCCCTCTCCCCCGAGAACTAAATGCAACGAAGACCATTTATTACTAAGGAGGGAGGATTGATCCAGGTGGATATCAGTGGCCATCCACCTTTTCCAACTAGCTCAAAATAGGTTTCTGGCAATTTTGGTAATTTACTATTTTTAACAATTTTTAACTTCTGAGACCATTTTGAGGGCATAAATGATTTTTTTGGGGGGATTGAGATTATCCATGATATCCCAAGTCTCTTATTGATCCCCCAAATTGAATCTTCTCGAAGATACCTTTCCAACGAGCTATCATACACCCCAAATGGAGATCGTATGCCAAAGTTACACCCTGGGGAAGTTGATACACCAAACTACCCAAAACGGGGTCCACAAAACTGTTGGCTTTTCATCTTCCATGGTTAGGGTTTTGGATTTTATTTATGATAAAAAGGCCTTTGGAGCCTCATTGTAAAATGATGTTCTTGCGAATGTGAGTAGCGTACACATCTCTTCCCAGAGATAAGCTATCACCATTCTAGCGAGTCTTTCACTTTGTATTTTTACAGTCTTTGTAAATTTTCTCTCATTAATAGAAAATTGTGTATTACTGTATCTCTATGTTTATGGTTTCATATCTGATACATTTATGTTATATTATTGGATATCTGAGATATCCCTATACATTTATTTATTATATCTTCATTCTCATTTCATGCCAAAAATAATCTAGATCAATTCTTACTCAAAAGAATACATGGTTTAGAAAAAATAATCAAAATCAGAGGTCTAATGGCAAAGATATCGAAGATTGAAAATATTCCATTTTTAGGTATTGTTGTGACTACCACAACTATATTTTTGTTCTTTCAATAGATTAATT
>ML794215.1:54203-64529 GCA_009831015.1 Picea engelmannii | reverse complement strand
CAACGAGGCCATGTTAGGTACCCAAATACAAAATATACACTGAAAATAAATTGAGGAAAGAGGGAAAACCTCATGGGAAAACTCCCCCTCAAGGTACAATGTATGTAAAAAGAAGAACTATAGTTGCTAGAAAACTATGTCCTTAACTCCAAGATGACTTTGTAGAGAATGGAACTTCTACTCAGTGAAGGTATTGGTGAATATGTCTACCATCTGTTTTGCTGAAGGAAAAAATTATAGGTCGATGATCCCCTCATGTACTAATTCCAGTATGTAGAGCATGTGGATGTCAATGTGATTTGTCTACTACCTCTGAACTAGATCTCTACATAACTTTAGAGTGCTCTGGTTGTCACACCAGATGACGATCAGTTGATGAAACTGAATTCAAAACTCAGTGAGAAAATGTTGTAGCCACATAGCCTGAATGGTTATGTTAACTACCCCTCTGTACTCTACCTCGGCTGAATATAGAGAAATGTAAACTTTCTTCTTGCTCGACCAATAGATAGGCCTAGAACCAATACTGAGTGAGTAACTAGATGTGGACTTGAGATCAATGTTATCGCCAACCAAGTCAGAATTAGAAAACCTGATGAGATCTAATTTAGATTCTACTTCATAATGAATCCCAAAGGTGATGGTGCCCTATACGTATCAGAGGATACACTTTGTATCTTTCCAATGAAGCTCATGAGGCTCCTGCATGAACCTATAAACTATGCCAACTTCATATGAGAGGTATGGTTTGGAGTGTGTGAGATACAACAAGCTCCCCACTAGTTGTCTGTACAGTGTGCTATAAACTAGTGGAGTCTCCCCACCATCCTCAAGTTTGAATACTGATAGGAAAGGAGTCGGAGCAAACTTGCAGTCTGTCATGTGAAATATCTCAAGGATATCTTGTGCATACTTGTCTTGAGATAGTTTGATGTTTGATGCATCCTGAATGATCTCGAGTCTAAGGAAGAAGTGTAGCGGACCCATGTCCGTTATCAAAAACTTTTCATGTATAATCCTCTTGACTGCAGCAATCACTGAAGTTGATCACCCGGTGATCAGAAAATCATCAAATTACATAACTATAAGTAGACGTGAATCAATCATCCTGAGCATGTAGACATTCGGGTCTGATTTACAACATACAAAGTTCAGTGACAATAGGTAGGAGTCCATATTGGCATACCATGCCCTCGGAGCCTATTTGAGGCCATAAAGAGACTTCTTTAGTCGACAGACCAAAGATGAGTCCTGCATAAATTCCTGGGGTTGCTCCATGTAGATCTCCTCAGAGAGATCACCATGAAGAAATGCATTCTCCACATCAATCTAATGGACTTCCCATCCCTTGGCTACTGCAATGGCAAGTGACAATCATATGGAATCCATCTTCGCTACTGAATCAAAGGTATCATCATAGTCAATACCATGAACCTGTTGAAATACTTTGGCGACAAGCCTGGATTTGTATTTTCTAATCTATCCATCCTCTATGCTTAGGTCCTGTAGACCCATATTCATATGAAAATTTTCCTCCCAAAAGGAAGGGGAACCAGATCCCAAGTTAGGTTCTCGAGGAGGGAGTTGAAATCCTCCTACATGTCGGATTCCCAAAAGAGATTTCCAAAAGCCTCGCCATAAGACTGTGGATCTGAAGACTGAACAAAGAAAATAAGTCTAGAGGGAAATGGTTTAGGGGAAGTGAGTGCAACAGGAGGCTCCTCAAAGTTAGATCGAGTCCTCCTAGTATCAGTTGGATCACCAACGAGATCCCCTGCAACCTAAATAGTAGTATGTGGCCACTTGGGCCTCTGCACTAGCTCTGCAATTGCATATGGATGCTCTAAATCTGCATTCTACTGTACTAACTCTGAATCTAAATCATTTGAGTCCTCTAAATCATAAATATCGTATGAAGAAGAGTCAGCATGTTCATTCTCATCATCTTGGATAGGTGGAAGAGTGAAGGTGTCTACACGCGGCTACTAAGGTACATGCGAGACACTTTCCTCGAATTGTACACTTTGCTCAATGATGAGCTGGTCCAAGGAAAGATCAATAAGCCTATATCCCTTCACATCGTTATGGTATCGAACAAAAATGCACTCAGTTCTCTGTGGATGAAGTGTCTTCTTCTTTTTAGAGGGAATCTGGGCCCATGCACATGAACCAAAAATATGAAAGTGGGTCACTTTCGGTTTGAGGCTGCTCCAAGCCTCATTGGGAGTCTTATCCTTGATATATATATGAGGAGATATTTTTTGGATGTATGTTCCACAATTAAGTGCTTCGGCCCATAGTCTCTATGGTAGTGACTTTGCATGCAACATCAAAGATGCCATCTCCTTTAGAGATCTATTTTTCCGCTCAGAAACTCCGTTTTGCTGCGAAGTATAGGGAAATGTGTGTTGCAATTGGATCCCTGCCTCATGGAAAAGATTATGTATCTCATCATTTACATACTCTCCCTCATTATTAGTTCAGAGGACTTTGATATTCTTTCCATACTATTTCTCAACCAAGGCTTTGAAATCTTTGAGGTGTTGAAAGACCTCGGATTTTTTTCTGAGAAAGTAGATCCAAGTAAAATGTGAGAACTGATCAACAAAAATGAGAACAAACCTAGCCTTAATGATGGATGGATGTAGAAAATGACCCATAAGGTCATTGTGGATCATATCTAAAGGTGTGGAATCTCGTTGGGACTTTCCTTTATCGAATTTCTCTTGAGGGTGTTTTTCGAGAACACATACCTCACATACTCCCTCGGAGAAATGGATGTCTAGTAAACCATCAACTAATATGTGCCTTCTAAGATGTTGCATGTATCTGAAATTCAAATGTACAAACCTTTTGTTCCATATCCTACTACTTCCATTAGCATGAGTAAGCAGTAAAGCAAAATCAGGTTCAATGAATTCAGAAAATGTATACAATCTAGACTGATGATTTAACTCACCAATAACAACCCTGGAGTTGTTTTGCATGTCATACATGTCCATGGAATTTGGTGTAAAGATGAATTTCTTTCCGATGCCATAATTCATCATCTGATACATGGAGAGAAGGTTGACAGAAAGTTTGGGAACGCGCAACGCATTCTCAAAGCTTCCATTGGTAAGTTCAATCCTTCCTTTGCCGGTGACTTCAATAGAAGAGTTGTCCCCCATCAAAATAAGAGGACCTTTGCATGAATCCAATGAATAATAGACTACTTTTGAGGCATCCATGTGATGTGATTCTCCTGAATCTACGATCCAAGCATCGGGAGAGGAGTTGATTACAATCAAGGCATGGCTAGAATTTCCTTTCTTGGAATTCAAATCTTTTGCCTTCTTCTTCTTTTCACCCTCGGGGATGAGATATCCAAGGTTGTTTTGATGAAGTATTTGAGACATCAGATCTATTTTTTTTTTCATTCATGTGTATCCCAGATGGAATCCTTTGTGATTGTATGTGAATTTCTCCCCTTTCTTCCCTTTTCCCCTTTGGATCTGGAGACATCAATAAAGGGTTTTCTATACCCTTCCTTCTTCGGATGTGCATGAGATTTCCCTTTATATTTATCTTTAGATTTATGATATTTTTGGTTTCCATCATGCACAGTGAGTGCATGCGCCCTTGGGCCTTTGATTGTGCCCATATTGATGAGTTTGGTTTTCTCTTGTGTCAGGGATTCAATAAATTCCTCAAGAGAAGGCATCTTCTAGGTGGATCTAGAGGCGAATTTTACAATATCGAATGTAGATACGAATACAAAGAATTCAGGACCAATATTGGAGAGAATGGTGAGAACCATTTGTTTCTCCTCCTTCAATTTATCAACCCTGCAAGGTTTGAGTTGCGACGGTAAATCCTTGAATGTTGTAAAGAAATATTGGATATTGTCAAATATTTTTGGATCCAATGTGAGCAGCTCCACCTCGAGCATGTGTCCCCTCATCTCATCCTAGTTTCCAAAGAGCCCTTCCAAGGTGGTACAAGATTCATTGGGAGTCTTACAGGAAGATATATGAAAAAGGAGATTGGGAGAAATAAGACTGCAAATTGTTCCGAGTGCCTCATCCATGCGATTTAACTACTTGGATTTTTCTATGGATGATGTCAGTTATGTATCTATATTTAAGGTTGACCTATACAAACCTCTGGTTCGGAGTTGCATGGATATTATCTCCTTCCATGGAAAATAGTTGTAAGGTGTAAGAATGAATTCTTTTTGGAATTCTATCTTTCCACTGTCTTCAATATTTTGTACCTGCAAAAACGTTTTGTGTAGATTTTGCTTAGAAGTCCATTGGATATGATACCATGTAAATGTGTTGAAACTACACAGAATAGATCTAACTAAACAATAATACACACATTTTTAGAGAGAATTGGAGAAAGAATAAGAAGAAGAGAAAGAATGAAAGAATTCTCATTAACCATTTTGAATAATGAATAGTTTACACATGATATACTCTGTATAGCTCAATGAGTGGACACTGGAGGTAAAACAATGCACCATAGTGGTGGTATAGAGTGATATGGAAATACACCAGCAGTTACGGGAGTGAAATTCCACCTATTCTAGTCTCTCAGGCAATTACAGTAGTGAACTGCCACCTACTTGAGTTAACTAGTCAAATAGTCTTCAGTTAACTGAATGAACAGAGAGTAGTGAGGAGTTAACTTAGGGAATCAAGGATAATGGGCCACTCTGGTGATTATACCAAGGCAAGTTAGAATTATCATGGTGATGATCCCAATTTTGCATGGTGAAAAAACCAATGCAGCATCTAAACTCAACTCAACTAGCCAAACGAAAGTGTCAACTAAAAGAGAATATTCTCAAGGTGGAATATTCTCCCCTAAAATATAGGAGATTGGATAATGACTAATTATGACTAATAAACAAGTAAAAACCTTAGGAAAAAGAAATATTAGGTGTGTGTGAAGTAACTCCAACAATAGGACGTACAAGAAAACAAGTATTTTTCATATTTATCTTCATTGAGTGAGGGAAGTTTAGGTTGAATAGAGGAAAGTGAGACATCTAGTAGGTCTAACAGGTAGATATCAACTAGAGGTGAGAAGATCAGAAGAAAATTCCATAGAAGCATCAAATTGTTTCTTTCAAAAGTGGTTTCATGTTCATATGATCATAGAGCATAAACAACATTGAGGTTTCCTTGAGGTACAAACATATAGTGAAACAATGGGCACCTGTAACATCTTGATTCTAACACTTATGAACTATAATGTATTATGTAAATATGACTTAGGCTGGTCAAATGGTAAAGTTGAAAAGGGGATAGAGCACCTCGGAAATGTAATACTTCATATACATTAATAAAATACACCACTGGCTGATGGATTGACAAGGAAAAAAGATATAGGGGGACATGATTCCACAAGAGAGGGGACTTGAGGGGCTTAGTATTTTTATTATTATTTTATTTTACCCATAATTTATTTTTTGGAGAAAAGGGGTTACATGAGATTCTTGGGAGGGAGGCCATGTGGCTCTTTTCTTCATGTGATTTAAACATCCCTTAGGGTCTGTTTTGGGTCTTCTTCGTCTTCTTCCCCTGGTTCATTTTTTTCCCTTGTTCTTCTTTCCTCTTCACTCATTGTTGCTAGTTCATATGCTCTTTGGATGAGCATGGAAAAGAATGGTAGGAAGAGGAAATCCATTGATGAATGGCTGTAATAATTATTGATCATTCCAGGAAGGAATGGATGCCTGTGTGCATGAGCTTAATGGAAGTTTAGATAGAACTGTCCATAGTTGCAAGTCTTGAGAGTCCCCGTAGGGAGATTCTTAACTAGAAGCACTAGAGCCTTGGAAGGAAATGGACATCTTGAGGGAATGTGTGGCAGAGAAGGGGGTCCATTCTCTTGGGGTTGTGTAGGCTGGGTAGAAGAGAGTTGGTGTACTTGGATTGTTGTGAGTGTTGAAAGGCATGTGATAGCATGAGTGCTGAGAGGCCTATTAGTTATGAGACTGATGAAAATTTAGATTGAACTATCCATAGCTAAGAACCCTTGAAGTTCCAGTGGGGATATTTCCTGACCAATAGCACTAGAGCCCTAGAGAGAAATGGGACAACCTGAGGGACTGCACGACAGAGAAGGGTGCCCATTTCTTTGGGTCTTGTAGGCTGAGGGGGAAAGAGAGATGGAAATTTGGGTTTTGCTATGTGGTTGGGAAACCGAAGAGCTAGTTAGCCAACTGCTGTTATAGATTTGGCCAAGGACCCATCCTTGTGGATTCATATCCCTGGCTCGAGGGTGACCTACTGTTGAGAGTAAATGAACAACAATGTTTATGGTTGGGTGGAATGTCCTTGGTCTACAGCTAGTTGGTGAACGTTTACTTGGAAAGATAAGTGCTCTCTGTTTTTTCTGTGTAATGTTTATTTTCGTTGTGTATTTAATTATCTCTGAGATATGTATTTTGAATGTGCATGTCTTCTGATTATTTGTTATGTATGGAACATTTCTTACTTATTTATGTTGTAGCTTGGATCTTGTCTTATGCATGTGGTGTGCATTCTTCTAACATTGTTGAGAAGTCATTTATCTTCGACATAAGATCAAAGAATTGAGTCTTGGGACTGCAGCGTGCCTCGCCTGTAGGTGGCTATGTGTGTTGCAGTTGGATAGAGTGGCATAGCCTAGCCTATGGGTGGATGGGTATGTTACATATTGGTATCAGAGATTCTAGTTGAAACACTAGGCCGTTATGGGCTAGGTCTGGTGGTCAAAGTCTCATGGTTGAGATCATTTATTTTTATGAACTTGAAGTCGAAAATCTCAGGAGGAATGGCGTTGCAGATTCCGCATGGAAGCCAGAACGTTAGAGATCCTTTGTAAGGGATCGAAGGATCATAACGGTCCCTTTCAAATTCAGGAGTGATCACCACTATGGGATCAAGAAAGATCTAGGATCATTGGATTGGAGTGTAGGTGAACAACGGTCATCCGATGAAGGTGAAGCAAAAGGTTGAGTAGGTTTAAGTCGTGACCGTTAGATCTCATTGAAGGGAGATCGATGGTGGGGAGCCATTGCGGAGATCGGGAAGGAAATTAAAGTTTGATCAAGTTGAGACTTCGCAATCCATTGGGTTCATTGATCTTTCTCGATCAACAGATCAATGGTGGATATCAATCCCACTACAGATGAGCATCTTCGCATTGTGGAGATCGAGAAGGAAATTAAAGCATGAGCAAGTTGAGTTTTCGTAATCACTCCTGGTCATTGATCTTCATGGTCCATTAAATCACGACTGTCGATATTTCAAAGTGAGGTAAGCACCCAAAGGTTAAGCCAATATCACAGCTCTCGGTCACATGTAGAGAAGACAGAGTGAAATTTGTGCAATTCTTGTCCGTTGATCCAAGCAAGGGACATGTGTCGGCAGATTGGCTAGTTCAGAAGTTCAGCGTTCGAGAGAAATGGAATGTGTTGATGTGAAATCTACTGACGTCCTAAATTATATTGACCATTGGATAGAGCGGTGGATTTCAGGAGTGTTTAGGACCATCAGATCTAGTAATTATTGGAGAGTATAGGGGTCGTCTGGAGCGAGAAACCCCAAAGCTGAAGCCAGAGTTAATCGCAATTGTTGGTTGTGGGAGGAGTGTGAGACATCAACTTCAGTTTGATGTTCATCTATTTAGGAGGTAGCAGGTATTGGACATGGGAAACTTCCAAATCCCAAAATCCCAGATTCCTGAATTTGATTGATGATGTGGCTTATGTCACATGGCAGGGGTTCCATGTGGGGACACGTGTATTTCGGTTTGGTACATTTTGGACCCCGATTTTTTTTTTTTTTGTGACACATGGCACATGTGCCAAGGGTCCACATTACCCTAGGTGATGTCAGCATGCCATGTCATATTCGAGAGTATGTGACTCCGGGGGTTTCCATGTTTCTACTAGTGAAATGTGTTGAATCTCGAAGTCATGAAGGCACACAGGCCATCGATCTAAGATCCCTTCAGGACCTTTCTAGACCATTATATCAAGCAATGGAAGGATAACATAATCAGAGGCATTAACTGATGGTAAGTGGTCATTGTCACTTTAATATCACTTTGGCAGGTATAACTCTAGAGGAGTTGAGCAGCTCGAGAGTTGAAATGTTCTGGAGTCCTGGAGTAGAGAATTCACACGATCTGTTGATCTAAGACCCTCCAAGAGTTATTATGACCATTGGATCCAGCAGAGGGAGTATAGGTAAGTACTTCAAAGGATTTCCACTCTAGGGAAGTGGAAGAATTGGGAATGGAAATACCCCAGAGCTCTGAATTTCTGAATTAGTTGAGTGTTGTCCATCTCAATGTTTGATTAAGTTGTATCCATTGATCTCGTTGAAGCCTCTAGATGAGGGTAGGACCATCCATTTGGTAGGAGATTAAATCTCGACTGTCCATTTATTCTAGTGGAGTTATTAAAGGCTTTAGCGAAGTGCAACTTCAAGAGAAAACAACCGAAGGCCAAAGTCCGAAGGACTTGGTCTCAGCTCTAGCCTCATGCTAAGGTAAAAAGGGCCTGGAAGTAAACCATCCCTCATACTTGGTTTTGCGCAAGATTATGTGTAGAAAAACACAGAGCGGGGCACTAAAGGGTGATTAAGCCCGCAGTTGCGAGTGGTGGTCACATGGAACTTGGTTTAAAGGAAGCACCTCTACAGTTCTTGATTTTATATATCAGTTAAGGGGGTTAAACGTGGTTTTTCAAGGAGCCCTAACTTTCAGCTTTGATATATGATTGGGGAAAGAGTACAGTCATTGGAAAAATTATTCATAGGATTTAGAGGAAAATAATAGGGATCTGTTATAATATGAAGATTGATATAATTTTTCTTCATGAATTAAACAAAAAAGGTACCTGTAAATTTAATTGACAACTTTTGTATTATATGTATTGTTCTAACAAGATGGTTGCTTGCAGTTTTGTCATGATTAGAGGTATAATCAGATCAATTCAAGAACAAGATCAGATATTAGAGTCACGGAAGCATGACAAATCTTACAGAAGTTGGATAAGGTATTGCAAAATAAATAATCCTCACATGGGACATGAAGTTACCAGGTGAATAATGTCATTAATGGGCATATAAAGGAAAAGTAAGGCTCTGTATCCTTGAAGGTAGAGATGTGTAGACAGTTGTAAGATTGATGTGGAAGAAAACAAAGAGCTTAAATGGTGGTGTGTGAATAATCTCTATGTGTCAAGCATAGGAGTTCCAAGGAATGATTTTTTAGATATGACTTATCTACTTGTCTAAAAGTACTTAGTGAAATAAATCCACTTCTGATATAAGAGTTCACAGTGGATGTAGGATGCCAATGCAGAGGAATTGGAATGCTCTCTCACATGAAAAGTGGCATTGAATGAAAATGGATTTCCATTGGGTAATGGTACTAAGTGGGAAAGAATGGCCAAGTGGAACATGGCTGGAAAAGTGTTCAAACCCAGGAAACCATGGTGCAGATGAGAATAATGGAAGCAAACAAGGAAGCAAGGATCTAAAGGAGTTCAAGGAAAACCAACTACATCATAAATAGATTAATAAATAAGTGAATTAAAACAGAAATGAACTAGAGTGCATGAGGCATACAATGAAGTTAAAATGCATATGCATTGGTAGGCATGCTGAAAGTAAATGTTTGGTGCATATCGATGTGTAATTTTGCATATGTACATGCTTGGATATGCATATAACATGTTGGTGAACTTAGAATATTCTATTATTATGAGATAATGATTGACTATGACTAATGATGGATTACGTATTCAGGAAAAATGATATAGTAGGGTTAAAGATGTGGATGTTGTTGTTTCTTATGATTTCCATCTAGGTGAAGACCCATGAGGGTGGGAAGAATGGTGATCAAAATGATGAAGGAGGAATTTTGTGAGCTTCTACAAATATCAGTTGGCCAGATAGCAACAAGTAGGTTGGTAACAACCAGGCAGGTATGCATTTAGTTGTTGTTGATGCATACAGGTTGAAGGGGATTGAGGTAAGAATTCCCTCAGTTAATTTTCAGTATTTAAATTGATATGTAATGGCCAAATGCCTAGAGTATGTAAATGTTGTTGATGCTAGAATACATTTAAATAAATTTTTGTTTCATATTATGTTATGGGATCATAACCGGGTTAATTCAGGAGACATACTCTTTCTATAACAATGAGTATCCATAGAGCTAGTCATGTGTGAGACCATAATATGGTTGGATATGGAAGGGCTATAACGCTATGTGAGTTCTCAACTGTATCTAATGTATTTATGATTTTTGGATTGCAACCTCTTTTCCAACACTAAA
>ML794215.1:28578-44292 GCA_009831015.1 Picea engelmannii | reverse complement strand
GAAATTGTTAGATTAGGAGAATCACAGGAATACATTAAGTGTATCGAAATTTCTACAGATTATGCCTATAAGTGTTTGGAAAGTGATGATTGTATTGAGAGATGTGTTCAAGTTAATATTCAAAACCAACAAAGTTGTGAGGATTAGCCCCAAACAAAGAATAGGTAGTCCTTTGTAGATTCCCATGGTTCAAGATTGCAATTAGAAAACTATTTATACCCTACCACTAATAATAAGCAAACTAATTGTGAGTAGATTTGCGTTTTGGAAAAAATATAATAATGATGATTGGATACCAATAGCACATTGAAGAAGAAACACTAGTTGAAATATCACAAGGGGAGCATGAAATAAAATAATTTTCTAGAAATAAAGAAAAAAAAATGTTGTTGAAATTGACTCAAACCCTCATAGTTCTTGTTTCCCTATCATCTATAGTGACATTGAAATAAAAAAGAAAGAAAGGAGCAAAGTTGTGACTATTAAAAAAATGGATGAAGTAATACATTCTCCTCGTGGGCTTCCATTCATCATGGAAAAATTGTCAATTTTTAGTAAGGAATAAAACTATGGATATAATGACTTGTACATTAAAACATAATGTGTTGTTGGAAAAAGAGTGATGAGAAGGAGAAAAGAAAAGTCTTGCAATACCATCCCTTGACTAATATTATTGAAATGGATCAAATAAATATAATGGGAGTCAATATAATATATGTTGATATTATGGTAGCTGCAAAAGGTATTAAACCTCCACGTGTAACCCTGACAATAATAGAATATTCGGGGAAGCAAGAAGAAACCCTAAATCATTAGACATAACCCTAGAAGACAAGTCGGCTAAAGAAAATAATTAATATTTAGTTTTTAGCCTCCAGAAAGAGAATTCGGCCTAGACAACTAAGGATGAGAAGTATAAATATAGGATGCCAGAGCTCATTTGGACACACACAACTCACAACTGCATAAATATAGTGCGCACTACAAAAATTCAGTAAGTGCGCAATTATGGAGAGTAGCTGCAACTATAACTACTGAAACTAGTATTTTCAGTTTTAGGCTTGGAATTTCTCTTGGTTATGGTTTGTAATTTATTCTTGGTATGCTATATCTGGAGAGTGGTATGCTACCTTGATTGGATTTTGGACCTAGGGTTTGTTTTCATAATTATTCTCTCTATCAAGGTTAAGGTGCTCGGGAGTGGATTCGGCCTATGGTTGGGTGACAATATTTCTATATTGTCTATGGTTAAACGATCACACCTATTATTTATAATAGGTTATGGGCCCACACTATATTGAAATAGTCTAATCGCTGGAAGATAGAATGGGAGGATTTTCTCAGTTACAGTTGTAGTTGTAGTCAAAGTTTTTGCTGCAACAATGAAACCCTAACCCTCGTGTTGAGGCACATTAAGTGAAGAGATTGACCTAATTTATAGATATCCTAGTGCACCTTGACCTAGTGCACCTCATGGTATTCTCAACAAGCTAAGACTTCAAGTTTGATTTTTTGGTCAAAATCAAAGGTTGACCAAGTCAAAGTCAAAGGTTGACCAAGTCAAATTCAAAGGTTGACCAAGTCAAAGAAGTCATGAAGTAATAAAATAAGTTAGAAGGGGATTCTAACTTCATAGCATGAAAGACAAGGATTTACCTCATCCTTGCTAAGAATAAAGTGTTGGATATCATGAAAGGAAAGATTGTGGAACCATAGTTTGAAGAAGGAAAAGAGAAGGAACCTCAAAATGTTGCAGTTATGGAGAAGTTTAAGGACAATGACATCAATTCCATGAGTATCATAGTGGAATTTTTAAAATACCACTTGATACCCTACATCTCTCATCTTGACTCATCTAAGAAGATGTATGATGCCCTAACTAATCTCTTCTCAGTTAGAAACACTGGACAAGTAATGAGTCTGAAGAATGAGCTTCGTGACATGAAAATGAATGATGATGAAAACATAACATCATACTTTGTGAGAATCTCCCAGTAAAGAGATCAACTACAATCTATTGAATAAATCATTTCAAGGAACTAGTAAATATAGTACTTAATAGCCTTCCCAAGACATGGGATGCATTTTTTGCAAGCATGAACACAAGAAATGAATATCTCACATTTGAAGAAATTTGGACTTGTTGTGCACAAGAAGAATACATAATTAGCACAAAAGAGAAATCCCAAAAGAAATACAATGATTAATCCTTCATAGAAAAAATTCAAGAATTTCAGGAATAAGAGGAAGTTTGGCCTAATGAAGGAAATAGACGAAGCATCAGTTTCTGAAGAAAGGGAACCCTCAAACAAGGCCAAGCAGGATAAAACAAAATTCTTCTTATAATACAAGGTAACAATATTCTTCATAGTTCTTGTACATACCATGTTTACATAGTTTATGTACATATCTTGCATATATATTTCTTAGAAGATAAGATTTTCAAGTGAAACAATACCTATGGAAGAATAAAACGATAAGGATTGTTATCACGATGACTAAAAGTCAAGCAATACACATGAAAATGTGAAGTGAATTGAGAATCCTTGGTAATAATTCGTGTGGAAGCTATTATATAAGTAACAACTACAAGATGAGCCAAAAACATAATCAAACTTGAAGAAACCTAGAAAAAGTCAAAACAGAAAGAAGTCAACAATCAAGAGGAAATTAGAAAAATACTTATGACACTTTGTAGAAGGCAATAAGGACGTAGATGGAAGCATGGAATATCTTATATGGAGGGAGATGATTATTGAATTCCAAAAGAAGAGCATGCATTCATGCATGAAGCAAGGATTAGGATGGAGATAATCCTAAATAATATGATCCATTGAGGATTATGAAGTATATTTCCATGTTCTCATTGAAAGTAGCAACCATGAAAATAAGCACATAAAGTAGCAACCCTGAAAAGAAGCACATGTTTAGTTTGACTCTAGAAAAAGTCTTGTTAAAAAATAAGCCTTAAAGTATCTTGATTGTCCATCTACATCCATGATATTATGATGAAAGGAAGAAGTTGGAATCTTCAGGGCATGAAATCTATATAATACCCATGGACCCAAGAGCTAAAGAGAAACATGAGAAAGAACATGAAGATTCCAAGAAAGAAAGAAAATATAGAACAACCAGTTATTATACTGAGAATCACAATACTACCAACTTGGTTTGAACTCACTAATAAGAAATCAAGCAGAAGAAATGGAATTTGTGATAAAGAAAAATGTGAAAAAGACTTATGAATGGAAGCATTGCAAGATTCAAAGGTTCTTCTAGAAGAAAGGAAAAGGGTATGGCAACAAATTATTCCAGATCTACCTCTTGTAGTATCCATGGATTGGAATTTACATGTAAAAGACTATTCTTCCTAATAAATCAATTGAGAAAGAACCTTATATCGGAAAGAGACCCATGTATGAAGATATAATAAGACCTTGTATGGATTCAAACAACTTGATGCAAAGTATCTCAGCAGAAGCGTGGTGAAAAATTTATATGACAGAGATAGTGTATCAAAATAGTTACTCAGAAGTCTCGGATGATGGATTGCTAATCCATGGAAAAATCTCATGATGATAGAATAAGTTCTACTTGGATATGTTTTTATTTGAGCCTTGCCACAATGTTATGATCTAGCAGGAAACAAAAGTGTTGAATTCGACCATGATATATTGTAATGATCAGAGCTATATGAATCATTCAGAGAAAATTGGTGTTCCATGATAGACCGAAGTCTATTGAGATAAATAATTATATTCTCTGTGATGAAGTCTAGAAAAGAGAAGTGGTTATCCAATATATCTCCACAAATGAGCAGATAGAAGATATTTTGGTAAAGCCTCTTCCCAAGATGAAAAGTTTGCATACTCAAGAAATAAGTTGGGGCTCATGGAAACAAATTCCTTAATGAAAAGGAAGATATTTCTCCCAGGTTGGGAGGGAGCACTTATATGTTATTGATTTATGGACAGTCATTTTTCATTTTGAAAAATGGTCAAGGATGAATAGTTCCTTTCCAGTTCGGAAAGTGGTTTGAGATTTCTGATGAACAGACATTTTCCATTTTGGAAAATGGTCTATATCAGATAGTCATTTTTGTAATGAAATTGATTTGATAGATTGTTGATGTACTATAGACAATGATTCCCCTTGTGGCCAGTGTGGGGGAATGGTATAGTACAATCATTCTTATTTGCAGTCACTCTAATTAGTGTTCAAGTAGAATGGTCCACCTCGTCGAGCAATCATTCTTTCAAATTTCACAGTTGTGAGCAGTTTCAAAGAATGGTCTATTTTGGAGGTTGGTGCAGGACAGTCATTTCCATTAGGAAATGGTACATACAATCATTCCCTAGGGAAGACTCAATCTATCAAGGTTTCACTATGATTAGTGTTGGAGGAATGGCCTAGTTAGGTGAATGTTCCAGATTCAACAATTAGGGACATGCATTACCTAGGGAAGACTTATTCTCTCTAGGTTTCACTATGATTAGTGTCGGACGAATGGCCCAGTTAGGTGAATGGTTCAGGCTAAAAAATCAGAGACAATTATTCTTCTATGATTGAGAATAATAGTCCATATATCCCATGGCTAATGTTTTACCTTCTCATGGTAGATGCTCTTCCAGATCTCACATATGTGATTGGAAGCATTTCCTAGATGACTCAGTTTGTATCATGATATTGTTATATGATCATTGTGGATATTGTATGTCTCTAGACAATAGTTGTATGCCACTATGTTGGATGTGTTCCATTTTTTCTGACTATGTGTCACTTATCAAGTAGTTGTGTTCTACTTGGTGTGGTTGTGTACCAATGGATAATAGTTGTGTACTACTATGGATAGACATAGTTGTGTTATATTGAATGGAATTATTTTGATTTCCATGAAGACTATCAATAGTGTTGGAAATGATTATCAGCTAGATGGGTAGTAAATGTGTTGGTGGATAGACATTCTCTAGGTGGAAAATGGTCCAGGACATTTATTCTTCTAGGTTGTATGTCTGGATTATAATAATAGTCCTTGTAGCCCATGGTGTGGCTTCCAACATATGTTGGAATAGTTATTTTTCTAGGACATATGTCCGGATTAGAAAAATGGTCTGTGTATCACTCTGTGGAGTGAGTGACTTATCCAACATCACTCTTGATTACTCATATGGAGTATGGATTTGGGAGATCTTATAGTTGATGCTATCATATGATACTGATAGTGATGATTGTGCTCATGATTTTATCATGAGATAGCCTATGTGGCTATGATGATGCTACCAGTTGAATGCTACGTTTGTGTTCAAGACCATTACCTTTAAATACCTCCCTAGTTAGGAGGGAGTGTTGATATTATGGTAGATGTAGGAGGTATTAAACATCCACGTGTAACCCTGATAAGAATACAATATTCCAGGAAGCAAGAAGAAACCCTAAAGAATTGGACATAACCCTAGAAGACAAGTCATCTAAAGAAAATAATTAATATTGAGTTTTTAGCCTCCATAAAGAGAATTCAGCCCAGGAATCTATGGAAGAGTAGTATAAATACAAGATGCCAAAGCTCATTTGTACACACACAGCTCGCAACTAAAAAAATCTAGTGTGCACTGCAGAAATTCAGTAAGTGTGCAATTCTGGAGAGTAGCTACAGCTGCAGCTACTGCAACTAGTATTTTCGGTTTTAGGCTTGGAATTTCTCTTGGTTATCGTTTGGACTTTCTTCTTGGTACACTAGCTATGGAGAGTGGTACAATATATGTTATATTATAACATATGTTATCATATAACATATTAGATTTTGGACCTAGAGTTTTCTTCCATAATTATTCTCTCTATCAAGGTTAAGGTGCTCGGGGGTGGATTCGACCAATGGTTCGGTGAAAATATTTCTATATTGTCTATAGTTAGACAAGAACACCTATTATTTCTAAAAATATCATGGTTTGAGTGTGTTCATCAACATAGGTAAAGCACATAGAGATGTTATTATATTGATATTTTTATAGATTAGGTTATCAGAAATGCATCATTGTTCCACTAGAAGGATATATTCCCATCTCTCATAAGCGTATTGAATGAAATACTAGCTTTTCATTGGTAGTTTTTCAACATTTCCTTATTCTAGTAAAGAATGAATCACTGGGGTAAATCTCATGGGCTCTGTAAGATATTTTCTTGTCTTCATTGGATTTATGAATTCTTTAGTCTATTTTGTTTTAATGACTAGAGGTAGGATAGCTAAAGCTTGTACATAATAATCTCACTCTTGAGAACCTTAGTGTTTACAACAATGTTTTATTTTTTTTCAAGTAATGAAACATGAGAGGTTGGTTTAAGAATTAAAATGACTACATGATTGAGGATAAAAGGCACATGTTTGCGGTTCTTGATGCTTTTAAGGAAAGAATCATGCCTAGGTAGGAGCTAGATGTTGTAAATCCAAATGTTCACCTTTGGTCTTGGGCCTTTGATAACCTTTATGTACCAACTTCATCTGACATATGCCAATTTTTTTTATTGATTTCCAAAGTTATTAAGAAAATGGATTCATGTACTACAGTTTATCTTCATCATTCAAAATGGAATTGATTAGAGGATGGTCACAAGGGTTCAATATTCCAATGCAAACACACACATAAAATATTAAAAATGAGAGGATTTTATAGAAAGGTCATTTCAAATAGAACTTATTTGGGTTACTCAATCAATTCCATGTTTTTCCTCCAAAATCATGTAATTCATTAATGGGGATTTGGCCATAAGGCCATGTGGATCATTGGAATTCATTTTGGAGGAAAATGGAGTGTTAAAATTCCTACACTTGTGTTTCCCTAAATGCACTACAACCATCAATCAAGGGGCCACATGGATACATGGAGAGAAAAACACATAATATTTTCAGTGCTTGCATGTCCATTTTCTTGGTCATAGTAGTGGTGTTGCAGAAGGGAGGCTCATCAATTTTGTGATTTTTTTTTGTATTTTAAAACATGTACAGGTGTCTATCTTTTGATGTCCCTAGTGTCGCTAATATAGAATACACGTTAGAAGACCGATGTTACCTTCCTTTGGCATCCGACGTTCCTAGCGTTGTTGTCATGGCGTCAACGTCGTTGATGTAGCATCCATGTCGGAATATCGACAACATATTCTGTCGGTTGTCCAACATTCCTAGCGTCATTGTCATGGTGTCAACATCACAGGTGAAATGTTCTTGATATAGTGTAGACGTCGAAATATTGATGTATCTTCCTTCAGGATTCCGACATGCCTAATGTCATTGTCATGGTGTCAACGCCGCATGTGAAACATCGTTGATATAGCGTAGAATTTGGAATACCGACGTTACCTTCCCTTGGTCATCTGATGTGCCTGGCATCACTGTCATGGGATCAACGTCGCAGGTGAAATGTCGTTGATATAGCATACACGTCAAACGATTGACGTTATGTGGCATCTCAGGTGCGACATCTCGGTGTTGTTGTAGCAATGTCCATAGGGGGATTGGATAGTGAAGTCTGAGATGACATGTGTCCACATGAAATGTTGTAAAAGAGACGATATTTGTTTCATCGAAAAACCAACGTCATGTGAAATGACGTTTGAGGGGGTCTGATGTTTTTCGATCTCTCGACAATATAAAGTGGAAATTCCTACGAAAATGTCGTCAGAATTTTACCCAAATGTACTGATGTATCTAATCCATTTTTTATGGTTTGAAGTAACCATTGAAAATAAAGACTCCTAAGAAACTTTATTCATGGATCCAAGCCATGAAAAGTGCAATTTTTTTATATAAATATCATTCATGTCAACTAAATGGATAAATACCTTGGCTGGTCATATAATTTTGAGAGGATATTGGATTGGATCTTGTAATTACCTGACCACATAGAGATCTCTAACCCTTGCATGATCTCCATATATATATGAGGAGAACATTAATCCCTATAAAAATCACCATGTTATGTATAAAACCCCTTATTAATACCTATATATTGAATTATTACATTTCTAGTGTTATATGTGTAGGTTGGCTAGAACCCTTCATTGCACCCTTTCACTATAATTGTACCCCTTATTATCATATATATATCAAGGTGATATAGTATTAGGATAATATTCTCTTATCTAAAATTGTATTATTAATTGGATATATTGTAAAATGAGGTTTCCCCCTCGAAGTGGGTTGTAATTCAATGTTATTTTATCATTTTTAAGGCTTTGGATCATAACATTTGGAATCAAAGCCATTGATCCTAGGGCTTTTCTTCTCCAAGTAAGGCATTGTATAATTTTCGCTATAAATTTTCTTCTTGGATGATTCAGACAATGAAACTTGGAGGTTATTTATAGGACTTATTGAGGTATCTGTGGTAATAATTGCATCTTTTGGGTCGTTGGAATTTCATATATACACCCTGTGAAAGATAGGGTTTTTGACTAGTCTTATTACTAGTCTCAAATATGAGTTCTAGGTAAAATCGTCATATCTTCTTCATTGAGGATCCAACTTTAGTGAGACTAGTTTCATTTAAAAGAGGAAAGGCCTTAGTATTTTTGGTACAATATTTATATTCAAATATCAAATATTGGACATGTGGTGTTATGTACAAGTTTTCTCTCCTGGAAAGGCCAAAAAACATCAAGGTTTGGAAAAGTTACCCTAACTTTCAATTCTCACATCCAATTTTGGTCAGACCCATGTCACTGTAGAGAGGACATGTCATAGTACTACAATACAAAATTTCAGGCTTAGAAGGGTCGAAATTGTAGAAATACATTAAAAGGAAGGTTGATCAGGAGCACAAACTCCAAAATTAAGGGTTGAAAGGTACATAACTTACAATTGGCCTAACTTTTTATTGGAAGATATATTTTATTATTATTAAAATTTGTGATGACGAGGAAAAAGAGGAGTATTATTATTTTCATTCAACATGGATCCAAAAAATATGTCAAAACCAATTAAACCTCTAGAAGTATCATCTATAACTCATGAATAAAATGATGAGATACATAACAGGTTGTCCATACTGGAGGAACAAATTAATGAATTGAGTTCCAAGTCAATAAAAAATGATGATTTTGTAAACTCACAAAGAAAAATTCAAGAAATGTAAAGGAAGATGGGTGAAATGGAAAACAAGATGGAAGAAAATAAGAATGACATGAAAAGAAGATGGATGAAATGGGAAATAAGATGGATGAAAATAAGAATGAAATTAAAGAATAAATACAAAAATCCATGAGGGACTTGTAAAATTCCATGTCTTCAATGATATTTAATTCTCTAGATGAGAGACTCTCGAAATAAAACACCAAAATGCAAGGAACTCAGGAAAATAAAGGTAGTATTATTGTTGAACAACTTGTCGATTATAAACAATTCTCTAGTGGATTTGAAACTAGTAGTGGAGTTAATTATGGTGGGGGTCCTAAATTTAACTTTCCCAAGATTGAATTAAATAATTTTGATGGAACAAAGGTATTTACCTGGGTGAACTAAATGAAGCAATATTTTACTATATAATATTATGGATGATAAGAAAAGGATTCACATAGAAACTTTGAACTTTGAGATAAAACTGTATCAATGGTATAAATGGATAGTGAAAAGGCACCCCCCTCTTTATATTTATACTTGGGGTTTATTTACAAGAGACTTATAATAAATATGGGAAAGTGTGGGAACAAGACTGCTTTAGTCAATTGACAAGAATCAAACACTTAGGTGATATTGAAGATTATACTTCATAATTTCAGATATTGACCACAAGGGTGGATGACATAAGTGATAAAAAAAAATTTGGAAGCATACATGGGTGTATTAAAACAAGACATCAAACACGATATTTTATTAAGACACCCCACAAATATTATGGAAGATATTCAAAATGTTTGTTATGTTCAAGATAAAAATATGGCTACACACATGTCTTCCATTGGAGCATACACAACAAGAAGAGATCATTTTTGGGGTCATTATACAAGCATACCTCAACCAACAAGGTTGAAAACTCAACAAATGGATGAAAGAGGAGAAAAAGGAGTATGTTTCAAATGTGATAGAAAGTACATTAAGGGGCATAAATGTGGAAAGAAGAAATTATTCTACATAGATTATGAAGAGGAAGAAGTCAACGTACCTCAACCAACATGGTTGACACCTCAACAAATGGATGAAATAAGAGAATAAGGAATATGTTTTAATTGTGACAACAAGTATAGTAAGTGGCATAAATGTGGTGAGAATAAATTATTCTACAGAGACTGTGAAGAGGAAGGAGATCAGGAATTGGAACTGCCACAATATCCAGATCTAGAAGAGACTAGTCCAACAATATCTTGTCATGCATTGGCTAGCATCCATACTCCAAAAACCCTCAATATACAAGGATACATCAAAAAGAAAAAGGTAACATTTTTTATTTATTCTGGTAGTACCCATAACTTCATCAATTACAAATTAACAAAATATCTCAATTTATTTGCATATCCCACACCAGAGTTTCAAGTAAGTAATGATTGCAGATGGAGGTACCATAAATTTTTCAGGGAAATTCCATAGTATTAAACTCAACATGGGGGAGTATTTTCTAGATAGCCCCATGGTTTCCATCCAAATGGGGGGTTTCGATGCTGTATTGGGGGTCCAATGGTTACAATCATTGGGAAAAATGGCATTTAATTTTCAAAATATTTTCATGAAATGTTCCTCACATGGAAAGTAAATTGAGCTTAGACATATCCAAGGGAAATCATATAAAGTGATAAGCTCTAATAACATGGAAAAAATACTAAAAAATGGACACCCAGGTGTAAATTCATAATTGTGCTCACTTGATGTTCAAACATCTATATCCCCTACTACACCAGATCTCCAAATAGTTATGAACAATCATTCCAAGGTATTTGGTGAAATTCCTAAGGGTCTTCCACCTGCTTGATATCATTACCATGCTATCCTTTTGCAACCAGGAAGTGTACCACCTAACATTAGGCCTTACATGTATCCATATGCACAAAAAAGTGAGATTGAGCACATGATCCATGAAATGTTAGAGGTCGACATCATTCAAACTAGCCAAAGTTATTTCTCTTCACCAGTGGTGTTGGTTTCAAAAAAATATGGTTCATGGCTTATGTGTCTAGATTATAGATAGCTCAAAAAAATGACCATCAAAGATAAGTTTCCTATCCCTATCATTGATGAATTATTGTATAAATCGCATGGAAAAAAATATTTACTAAGTTGGATCTTCATTTGGGATGTAATCAAATCAAAATGAGACAAGAAGACATTCCTAAAACAACTTTTAGAACACATGAATGTCATTATGAGTTTTTGGTTATGCCATTTTGACTTAATAATTCACCTTCAACATTTCAAATCTTGATGAATTATATTTTCAATCCCTTCCTTAGAAAATTTGTGTTAGTACTTTTTGATGACATACTAATCTACAAAACATCTTGGGAAGAGCATGTACAACATGTTGAAAGAGTATTAAAACTATTAGAAGAGAAAACATTTTATGCAAATCCTTCCAAGTGTGCCTTTGGGGTTCAAGAAGTGGAATATGTGGGTCATATTGTATCTCATGAAGGTGTAAAAGTGTACCCTAACAAAATTGAATCTATGAGGGAATGACCAATTCCTAAAACCTTGAAGAACCTTAGAGGATTCTTAGGACTGACAATATATTACCACAAGTTTGTCAAGAACTATGGTCAAATAGAAACATATCTAACAACATTATTAAATAAGGAACAATTTTCTTTGACCGAAGAAGAAACAAAAAATTTTGAAAAACTGAAGGAGGCTATGTGTACAACTCTTGTCTTGGCCATACCTAACTTTACAAAAACATTTATTGTGGAGTGTGATGCCTCGGGCCATGGAATTGGTGAAATTTTAATGTAATAAGGAAGGCCCCTTTCCTTTGAAAGTATCCAACTTAAAGGAAAAAACTTAGTAAAACCCATTTATGAAAAAGAAATGTTGGCCATACTATATGCATTGCAGAAATGGTTCCCTTACCTAATATGAAGACACTTCAAAGTAAAAAAAGATCATGATAGTTTGAAGTACTTATTGGAGAAACAATTATCTTCAAAAGAGAAACAAAAATGGGTCATATATATGTTGGGTTATGAATTTGAAATTATCTACAAAAAAAGAAAACATAATGTGGTAGAAAATTCCCTTTCAAGGAAATAGGAAGAAACAAAAGGTTCACTATGCATTTTTTCTATTCCGCAATCTGATTGTGTGGAAAAATAAAGGATAGAATGGAAGGGATATCAAGAGATATGCAATATCATTCAACAAATACATGAGGACCATAGTTCAGTAGATAATTTTTTATGGAAGAATGATTTTCTATGGTATCATGATCACCTATATTTTTGTAAGAATTTCCAATTCAAATGAAAGGTCCTTCTAGAATTTCACACTTCTCCTAAAGGAAGACATTCAAGATTCTTGAAAACATACCACAAGATCAAGAATGATTTGTTCTGGGAAGGTGTTAAAAATGATGTTCAAAATTTTGTGTCTGAATTTTTGGTTTTCCAATAGAATAAGGGAGAGAAAATCAAGACGTCGGGTATCCTACAACCATTAGTTATACTAAGTCAATGTTGGGAAGAAGTTTCAATGGATTTTATTACAGGTTTACCTAGATCCGAAGGAAATATTGTCATCATGGTAGTAGTGAATCAACTAAAAACATATTCCCATTTTTTCTATATTTCTCATTCTCTAAAAGAAAGTACAGTAGACACAACATTCATGGAAATAGTTCAAAATCTACATGGAGTCCCCAAGATTATTGTAAGTTAAAGAGATCCAATTTTCACAGGAAATTTTTTGATATAATTATTTTCTTTCTTGGGTAATCAATTGGCTCACAACTCATCTTACCACCCTCAATCTAATGGGAAAAATGATATTTTGAATAAGTGTCCAGAAGGATATCTTTGTTTCTTTTCATCCGATAAACAAACATAATGGTTCAAGTGGTTTCCCTTAGCAGAATGGTGATACAAAACATCCTTCCATACTTTGTAAAAAATGTCCCCATTTGTGGAACTTTATGGATATCATCCTCCAGCCATCACATAACCCTTGAAACAGAATAAAAAGGTTCAAGCATTGGAGGACTACATAGGGAACCAACAAGAGGTCCTCAAGCAATTGAAGGAAAACTTGGTTATGGCACAAAATAGGATGAGAAAACAAGAATATCAACTTTGCAATGAAAGAGAATTTGAAATGGGAGATTGGGTATTTATAAGGCTACAACTATACAAACAAATTTCCTTCAAGAAACAAAAGAAGAACAATAAATTAGCACCCAAATTTTATGGCCCCTATAGAGATTTCTCAAAGGATTGGAAATATGGATTACAAATTGGAGTTGAATCCATAATCATCTGTACATCCAATATTTCATCTTCCTTGCTTAAAGAAGGTCATCAGAAACAAGATATCAATCCAAACTATTTTACCAGAGATCAATGAAGAATGGAAAATCATACTATATCCAGAAACAATCCTTGAAACAAGAATTAAGCAACTAAGAAATTGAGAAATTATTGCAGAGTACCTTGTCAAATGGAATAACCTATTAGTGGAAGAGGCAACATGGAAAGATGAGTTATTGATGTAGAAGCACCCATGCAGAGGTGACATGGAAAGTTGTGTCAAGTGTTGAGGAAAAAACTTGATTGAAAGTGATGGGCATGTTAATCCATAGGAAAATCCCTATGTTATGTATAAAACCCATTATTAAGCCCTAGATATTGAATTATTACATTTATAGTGTTATATGTGTAGGTCGGTTACAACCCTTCATTTCACCCTTTCATCATAATTGTACCCCTTTGTATCCTATATATATATATATATATATATATATATATATATATATATATATATCAAGAAGATATAGTATTTGGATTATCTTATCGCATCTAATATTGTTTGCTGAATTGGATATATTGTAAAAGGAGATTCCCCCCTCTAACTAGACTATAATTTATTGACATTTTAGTATGTTTAAGTAATTGGATCATAACATAGAAACAATTATGAGTTGGGGTTCATAGCTCCCCACAAAATAAAAAATAGTTATAGAGTACAATGAATATAATCATGTACATATGATAGGGAATTTCCATGATAATGTCTATATGAAAGCCCCAATAGGCATGGAACCTTGGACATGTTATTTGGTTGAGTTTGAAATCCCCACATTAAGGTGGGAAATTTGGGTTTTCATAGCTCCCTAGGGATCAATTTGTTTTATAATATAATGTAGATAACCTTGTGAAATACAATTTGTCAATGTGGATGAAGAGAAATGGTAAAAGTAACCCCATAAAGACTATATAAATTTGGGAATTATTAGTTAGAGCCTATACATGTATTCCCTAGTTTCCTTAGAATCCAACTTTGGTTATTTCTAATAAACTACCAGTTCTGTATAGCTAAGCACAACTTGAATAAAGTAAAAATCATGCAAAGCTTCAATAGAGAATATCTTGATCCATAAATTACATATCCCTTTGTGTTGATGATGCTAAGAATTCAACTGTTGATTTATTATATGGGGTATTGTCTCTACATTTTTTCCCCTTCACAGTGAATTAGATCTTCAAGAATTCCACTTAGGCTAATGATGGCATCTCTCTTCACTAGGTTATGCCATAGCTTTATTCAATATTAGTTGAGGAAGATTCCATAGCCATGGCTATGGAAAAACCACCTATGAAATCCATTACCATCGATGGGTACTATCGATATCATCGGTCATCATGATTGGTGTGTAGGGTACAACATTCTATAAACTTATATAATTTATTATTACGTCTTCTAGAAACCATTTTTAGTTCTTGTGGAATTCTCCCCATTTTAAGTCAAGGAGGAAAAAGGAGTTGAAGTGGGATTTGATATTATTTATAATTAATCCCCTCAATTAAACCCACTAGTGGGATGTCAAAATTCAATGTCCTAGAGGGACATCAAAATTCCAATGTCATAAAGGGACATCGAAATATCCAAATCGTTTTAAGTTTTAAAAAATTAATTTTCAATCATTTCTATGATTTTTTTACATTCAAGTTTATTTTTATCATTAGAGTTGGAAAATGGCATCAAATTTCACACCCAAATGTAACAAAGGGAAGTTAATTTAGCAATAGAGGAACACAATCTCACCAAAATCAATTCCCTCCACCTAGGAATATCCCTTTTCTACCATATGAACTTTGTAATTTCCCACTTTACCTTCTATATTAAACTTCTTCTTAAACACCCTTTTTCTATGAAATTTTTTTCTTCTAGTACGAAACTCAACCAAATCCCATAACTTATTTTTGTCCAAGTATTTCATTTCTTAAACCACAACCTTCATCTAGAGTTTATTTTCTTCATAGGGGATTCACCTTGTTTACCAATATCTTAAATACATTAATTCATAAAGGGGATTTTAAAATTGTGAACAATAGAGTCAATATATTGTAGGTATTTAGGGGGGGGGGGCGTAGAGTATGAGGGGATTTATAGATATTGGGGGACCATGGAATAAAAAGGGATATTTGGTAAAAATAGGGGATATCTAGTCAAAATAGTTTTTATTTAATTGGAAAGATGTATTGGGAGTGTTGGACAACTGAGAGGGGGGGTGAATCAGTGGTCACCGT
>ML794214.1:765606-810395 GCA_009831015.1 Picea engelmannii | reverse complement strand
ACAAACCCCTCACATATCTCATAACCTTTTGTTCACCCCCTGCTCATCGACAAACAATTTAACAATTGGTATGGATTGGATTGCATGAGTCTGATATATTGCTGAGCCAAAATCTATTTCATATTTTTAAAGAGTTGTCATGTATGGTTATTTAAAATATCATTTACTAATCAATAACGCATGCAGGGATGAGTTATTCAAATAAAAGGATAAAAACATAGGCCTATTATGCCTCTGTCAAAGAGAAGGCTGCTACTGTCCCTTCCACATCTTCAAATAATTTGGGTAAATCTGTGTCCTCCCACTTGCATTGCAAGGACGATTGTTCTCATATGATCAACAACATGAGGCTTAAGGATCCCACACAGCCTAAGGCAAGCACAGAAGGACTAAAAAATGATAACATCAACAAGGGAAAGATGGCCTCACAAACCGGAAAATATGGATTTTGAGTTTTATTTATCTATTATTGGTGACAGTTGACTTTAGGAAATTTTTGGATTTTATTTTTGGACATATGAGTAATATTTTTGAAAATTATTTCAAATGTCATGAGCTAAATTTGCCAAAAGTGAATAGTTGATGGGAGACACAAGGAGGTGTGTTTTACTTTACTAATGGTTATGTTATTATTGTTATGATTGTTATGAGCTAAAGGGAGTGACAAGGGGTCCCACCTACTAGTTATTATTTATTATAACCCTTATTATGATTATTAATTGTTCCCCTAACTAAAGTTAGTTGAGTCTTTTAATTAACTTAACTAATGAGTTGGTTCAACTACTTCAACCAATTCTAAATTGTTTAAAAGCAAAAGGAAAGGGAGGAACAAGGGGAGGATAGAAGCAAAAGCATACTAAGGTTTTCTTTTTGAGTTTATGTTGAGATAGTTTAGTTTTCATTCTTTCATTATTCATCACAAGCCTAATTCTCTTTTATGATAGTAGGGTCTTATTGTAGACAACAATATTCAGGGTTGAATCACATCATTCAGACACTTGTTTTTCAGAGGTGTTGATCTATCTTTGATATTCTGTGTAGACTTGTTTGTTTGTGAATTGATTTTCATGAATGACAAAGGATATTGTGAAAAGTCGAGTGGGCAACAAATTGTGGCAAGCTGATCCATCTTTTAGAGTTCAATTTTGGTTTTCTGTCATAGGTCCTTTTGTATGTTCCATCGGGGATGTCTAAGTTTCACTTTGGTCCAAAATTTCTGCATGAGATTTTGTAAAGAAAATGAATATTTGGTGAATTTGAATGAATTAAAGGATTTATTTATGTCTTATATGTCTTGATTATCATCTTGGTGACCTTACTTCTATCTTTACATTTATTTCAGCAACTAATATGTTCAGAAAATTACATAAAAAATAAATTTCCAGCAAGCTTTTTGTTGATGAAAGACTATCCTAAGCACTCGTAATTAATACTTGTGAGTTAGGATGTCATTTTTGTTGGCTATAAACATAGGGTGATATTCCCGTCTACTTTGCTCTAGCCAAGCAGAGTCTGAAAATGCTTGAGTAAGATTATTTCATATCTTTTCCTCAACAATGTTGTCTTCAAAGAGAATACTTTAGGTATTATTATTTTGAATTCCTCTTTTAGATTGCTAAGTAGTGACCTAGTGGAAATTTTGAAGAATTTTGGATCAACTAATTACTACACATGTTGGTTGATTAGATACTTGATTCATGTACCATAACTAACAAGTAGTGAACCCTCCATGGTAGAGTTGACAACAACTTTTGGAACCCATGCTCAGTCAACCAATGGTGATTTTTGTTTAGGAACTCCTTCAACAAGGGACATTCGTCTTCCCATATGGGTGACTAAGACAATTGAAGTTGTTGGTGCTAATGTATGGGATGTAAATGACTCAAGGAGAATACAAAATCATAAACAATGTGGTAGTGTTTATTTAGTGGTATGTGTGCTAGAGGCATATGATCACAATATATATGTAGATATACATGGCCAACCTAAATGGGAGAATTATATGGATGATGAATATCATTCCTTGATGAAGAATAACACATTTGATTTAGTTCCTAGACCGAAAAGAAATAATGTCATGGAGTGTCGATGGGTCTAAAAAACTATATTCATTTAAGAAAGTGTTGTTGAAAGACATAAGGTTTTCTTAATAGCAAATGTCTTCTCATATATATATATATATATATATATATATATATATATATATATATATATATATATATATATATAAAAGAAGACCTTTTATATAGTGTTTAATGCTCTCCTTTCTTTATGGTTTTCTTCTAATAATGTGTACTCTTATTTAACATATGTTAAAAAAGAGCCAAGGAAGCCTTAAAATAAGGACGAATAATGTGTGTATGTGTATGTGTTAAAAGTTAAAATTTAAATCAATTCATTTACAAAACACTATGTTAGAGGGAAGAATGAGAAGTTGAAACTTCAAATACACTCAATTAATAGGTACAGAAGGGAGCAAAGTGAGTTTGATGTGTGGGCGAAGAGATTTGTACTAAAAAGTTTAAATAGGAAAAATGATTTCTAAGTTTGTTAATATGAATTTCTTTTTTTTTATAAATGATTTGATTAATTTTTACAATTTTTTTTTTTTCTATTTCTATTTTAATGCCTTTGGAATCACCAATAGCCTTTGCCACTCTATTGTGATTACAATTTACCAGTAACACACACATAGTGTATTTGTAATAAATGACTAATTGTAAATATGACTCCTTTATACTTACCAATAACCTTTATATGTATTTATTCACACACATATATAATGAGTGTTTTTTGTTGTTATTTTATTTGGATATTTGTAATAAAAAAACATTTACAACAAATTTAGTTAAATAAAACTATTTTATTTTAAATCCAAGAAATAGACATGAAGAAATTCATACAATCTACATTGTTGTAATTTATGCATTTGTAGTGAAGATGCATTGATGGAATCAACAATGATAGATAAATGACACTAATTAAATTAGGAAATATAAAAGAAATTTATATATTCCAAATTGAAATAACTATAGGTAATTTTGGCACTCCAACTTCAAGGTAAATTCCAAGATTTATTTATATGTTGATATAAATCTAATATGATTATATACTTTGAAGAAAGAGGATATGAAAAATAGGTCATTCTTCCTTAAAAATGAGAAGGGTTGAAAAATACCATATTTTTATACCTACTTAGAATTCACAATCCAATTAATAGCCAATTATCTGAACATTTTATGACCCCAAGAAGAGGCTTAGTTTAAGTAGGAACATATGAATATTGATAAGATAAAGGAACAAGGAGCGGAGGTTTATAGGTGGACTTACTTCTTAACTATCTCCCATGTGACACTCTTGTTATCTTATTTATGACTTCTGAACTTTGGTCTGCGGTGACATTTGTTTATTGGGCATTTTACAAGTGGACTCCAGGTGGCCACTAAATGGCACCCTCCGAATTGGAAGGTTTAAATGATGAGGTCTGAGGTTTGATGGGTGAAGCGGACGAAAGAATTTGGTAGGAGGCCGGTCTTTTCACTACCATAGATAGCTTGAGGAATAAAAAATCAAATCATTTCTCATCATTCTCAAAGGATTCTGCTCCTCCTGTTCGGTCCCTTAGAGAGCATCCTCACTGTGGAGGTGCATACTATCAACCTACCCTCACAAAATCCATTCCAAGTTTGTCTGAATCTGGTCCGGAGGCTCAACATCAAACTTCCGTGGGAAACCATAGTTACGAAGGTAGAAAGGAGGACTTTTTGGGCTTTCGGAGGAAAGTTGTTGATAATTCTCATCCTCAATGAAAATATAGAAGACAGTGGAAGTCAAATAAAGTTTTGAGGCGGTTGGTTCTTGGGTCCAATATAGGGTTGGAGGAAACGTGCAGAATGGCACTCTACAGTTTGGTTGGAAGGTTTTTGTAAGGGAACTTGCAGAGGGATGCTCTTCCATACTAGATGGAAAGAGTCTGGATGCCACTATTAGGTTACACCCCTAAGATTATCTACCTCTCCAAAGGCTGGCTGGGTTTCCTGTGTAGAGCTCCAGAGGATGTTTCGACATTACTGGAGAAAATATGGATTAATGGTGGTAGTACCCTTATGATAAAAAGGTGGTGAGTGGATTTTGATCTAGATACTGAGTGTTTTTCATTTAGACAAGTCTGAGTACTTATTCCAGGTTTACCTTGGCATTTCTGGAATGAAGGTGCACTACAAGCTATTGGGAATACTCTCAGCCATTTTATCTCGGCTGATAAAGAATCGCTTGTTGCAGGTTCAAAGAGGATTGTTCGGGTTTTAGTCGAAATGGATATACATTAGGGTCTCCCGGAAAACCTGGAGATTGAATGGAGGGGTCAATGCTATATTCAATGGCTGGACTATTTAGGTGTTCCATTTAGATGCATCTTTTATCGAAGCACTAATCATTTGTAGCGCGACTGTAAGGGTTTTATTGAATCGGATGAAGAACCAGAAGGAACCACTCTTGTGCATGACACTCAAGAATATTCTTGGGACAAAGGGTTCTACGGTCTAGGACCCTTACACGTGGCTCAGGGAGAAGACAACTCACCAGAGTCTTTGGATATGATAGTGGGTAAGTTAAAAAAATTATGTCCTATTCTCTTTTCCGCTTTGTCTCTTTGGGAATGAGATGTGTTAAATTCTTCCGAGTGGTTAAAACTCACGACAAAATCTGATGTGAACTCTTGATTCGTAGAGGGATTTTTCTGTTCTCTTAGCCAACCTGATGGGTGTCAGGAGATTTTGTCTCCTTTACCGGATGTTTCCCCGAGGACTGATCCTTCGAATTTACCCTGTTCCCAGGCAGTGTCTAGTATTTTTATTCCTCAGACCCTTTCTACTGGTTTAATGGGTACTTCGTCATCAGACCAATTAACTGGTTCCTAGTCTCCTCAGTTGGAAGATCCCTCTTCTCTTCCTGATTATCGGGAACCGAAGGAATATGATTCAATACTTTCTGCAGTCCTTGACTCTTTTTTACCTTTTATTAGAGATCGAGACTCAACGGTTAATTTACCAATCTTCCTTGGAAAGTTAGTAATAAATCCCCCTTCTGATGTTGGGGAGGATAATTCATATCGCCTGTTTGATGTTGGGTCTGGGGAGGAATATGCATGGTCCCAGGGACTGGGCATTGAATATTCACCTATTAAAACTAGAAGCGCGCACAGAATTCTACTAACTTATCTTCTTTAGATTCATCAACTCCTTCTTCATCAGAGGGTGGGGCACTTAAAGCAGTGAAGGCCCTGGCATGGGTGAAGTAATGATATTTCTCTCTCTCAACCTCAGAGGGACTGGAGGTACCCTTAAACTAGCCTATGTTCGATGTGTCCTTGATAAAACTCATCCTGATATTGTTTTCTTTCAAGAAACTCTGGTTCATTTAGAAAAAGCTAGGTTATTTATGAGTACGTTAAGGCCGAATTGGTTTATCTATGTTGTCAACTCCGTGGGAAATCCTTGTGGTATGATGGTTTCATGGGATCCAAATGTGTTAGATTTATTTTATTTCCTTACTTGTGGCAGTATTTTATTGACAGGGATCATCTTAGCAAGAAAAAGGGAGATCTCCTTCTTAAATGTGTATGTGCCCTGTTTGGAGCGAAATCAATTTTGGACCAAAGTGGTAGACTCGGGTTTACTATCAAAAAATAATCTTATTATTGTAGGGGATATTAATTTTACCCTCTCCTCGGAAGAGGTATGGGGAGGCATTTCATCAGTGGGACATTCGGCTGGTTATTTTAAATCAATTTTCCAAGAGAAACATCTTATTGATCTAGTTCTGGGGATTGTTGTTCCTACTTGGATAAATGGTCGTTTTGGTGCTTATCGGATTGCCAAGAGATTGGAAATATTCCTCATTTCGGAGGATTTTCTATCTAGGGTAGGAATCTACAGGTCTTGGGTAGAATACCTTTTCATTTCTGATCATGCCCCGATTCTTCTCCAGTTGGAGATACCTCCAAAGTTTAAAGCTTATCCATTTAAGCTCAATCCACAGTGGCTTATGGAACACGATTTTTTTTTAATGGTTCAGACATTATGAAACGATTCAAAATATTTTGAAGAGGAAGGAAATAAGAAAAGACTCATTTGGAAGTTAAAGGATCTTAAGGACAATACTAAACAATGGAAAAATATTTGTTATCAACAGAAAAATTATCATCTCAGGGGTTTGGAAAAGGATATTAACTCTATGTTACTCGATACTCTGGAAGGTGGTATTACTTCAGAGGACAAATCTTTAATAAAATAATTGGAACATGAAAGAAATAATTTAATTAAAAAAAGTAAATACCTAGGGCGTGAACATAGTCGATCCATATGGATCCAGAGCAGGGATCAAAATACCAAATTTTTTCATAATTTCACAATTTTTAGGCGCAATAACAAATATGTATGGGATATAATGGATGATGAGGGGCATATTCACACAGGACAAAAGATAATAAAATCCAAAGCTATCAAACATTTCAATCTTTTTTTCAAGGAGAATGAAGATCCTTCTACTACAGATCAAGTCAGAGTGGCGAAAAAATTCTCTAGAATGATCACAGAAGTTGATGCCGAGGTATTGTATTCTCCGATCCAACTAGAGGAATTAAAATATATTCTAAAAAAGTTCAAGATCGATAAGATTCCAGGCCCAGACGGGTGGACTGTGGAATTATTTTTACACTTCTTCGATCTAGTCAGGGGGGATATTCTCAATATGGTCGAAGAGTCGAGACAAAAAGGAAACATTTTAGGAGGTTTACACTTGAATTTCATAGATTTAGTTCCCAAAGTAAACAAGCCTCTTTATTTTGGGGATTATAGGCCAGTCTCTCTGTGCAACCTCTGCTATAAAATAATTTCAAAAATTATAGAAAATCAAATCAAGCATATCTTTTCTAGATCGTTGTCTGAGGAGCAACTAGGATTTTTATAGGGACACCGGATCCAGGATGCTATAGGAACTGTTCATGAATGCCTTCACAACATTAAAAAAAAAAAAAGACAAAATCCTTAGTTTTAAAGCTGGATCTTCAAAAGGTCTATGATTGTATTAATTGGGACCTATTGAGGATGATTCTAATACAAATAGGTCTGGGTATTAAGGTAACGAACTGGATCATGAGATGTGTGGTCTCAACTTCCTTTGCTATATTAATAAATGGAGAGCCTACATATTTCTGTAAAATCTGAAGAGGTCTAAGGAAAGGCTGCCCATTGTCTCCCTTACTCTTCATCCTGGTTATGGAAGGATTAAGTTTATTATTAAAATAAATTCAAAGAGAAGGGAAGTTGGCGGGTATAAATGTCTCTAGAACCATTAAAATCCTCCATATATTATTTGTTGATGATGTAATTATTATGACCAATGCTAATCTGCAGAAATGGTGGGAGATATATAAGATATTAAAATTATTTTCCTCATCCTCAGCCTTACTTTCTACAAAATCCACCTTTCATCAAGCAGGATTAACGGAGCAAGAGTTATCTCCATACAAATCCTTGTTTCCTTTTAAATTTACTGATCTTGCAATGGGATTCAAGTATCTCGATTTTTATTTAAAGACTAATCCTCAGCGCACTGTAGATTGGATCTAGTTGATCAAAAGAATGGAAAAAAATAT
Organism: Picea engelmannii; assembly: GCA_009831015.1. NCBI lineage: Eukaryota > Viridiplantae > Streptophyta > Pinopsida > Pinales > Pinaceae > Picea > Picea engelmannii. Next base: position 802,738 of record ML794214.1, on the reverse strand, counting down.
CGATAACCAGTGCTACAGGTGGTTATCATTGGGAGGTAGGCTCACTTTACTAAATTCAGTTTTAGAAATCCAATCTGTCTATTGGATGTCATTAGCAATGATTCATTTCTCTGTATTAAATTCCATGAGGAAATTAATGGTCAATTTCCTTTGCAAAGGAAAACGTGACACAAATTTCTATCATATCTGCAATTGGGATCAAATTTCTTTACCAAATCTTTATGGGGGTTGGGGCCTTCGAAATATTTTTGATTTCAAACATGCCTAGGCTGTGAACACTCTTTGGAGGTTTCTAACAAGTATAGGTATCTAGCATCACGTTATAAAGGACAAGTATCTCCCTCACACAACAATAAAAAATTGGTTCAGGTCTAAATCGTTCCATCATAAGGAAACATCTAGAATTTGGAGAGGACTTTTGTAATTAGTTCATTTAATCAACCACTGGTTGATATGGAACCCGGGATCGAGTCAACTCATAGCACTGGGGAAAGATAGAATCCTCGGAATGGGGGGAATTTTTTTTCTCTCATTAAATATGATATATGTTCTTCATATCTAGAATATTTACACATTGGCGCAGGCTAGGAGGTTCAGCGACATACAACAATTCTCCTCTTCTTGATTTAATAGTAATGATTTAGGACTTATCGATGATTTGGTCACGTAATGGGAAATTTTCAGAAGGGCTCTAATTGACTCTGGGTAATATCTATAGGACAATGAAGATTCGTTGATGTGGACAGGTGGTGATAAATATGGAGTCCCCATTGTAAAAAAACATTACTGGGCCACTATGTCTACTAAAAATGTGAGGAAATTTAGTGGTTGGAGAAGAGCATTCTGGAAATAGAAAATCTAATTAAAAATTAAAATTTTTATTTGGATGGAAGTGGAAAGAAAGATTCTCACCTGGGATACCCTTCAAACCAGAGGATGGGAAGGTCTTGGTTTATGCTATCTATGTAATCAGGAATCTGAAAACATCGAGCATTTATTTCAGCATTGCCCTTTTACAAAATCAATTTGGGATAAGGTGAGAATTATACAAGGTTATAAAAACACCTAGAATGGTAACTCATTGGCGAAGTGTTTCAAGAACTGGCATGAGGATAAGATTGTTTCATCAACATTAGCTTCTCATATATGTTGGTTTGTATGGATCGAAAGTAACAAAGCTATTTTCGAGGGGAGCACTCCTTCTCTTCATGTTGTGATCTATAAGTCCTTGGTGCTTCAAATTGGGAATGATGTACCAAAAAAGGATAGACTCATGAGGAACATTATGATACCTCAACATAGCAATATTACAGTCTCTTATTTTGATGGGGCATCCCATCTTGTTGGTTTATGTTGCGGAGCTGGTGGAGTTATAAAATTTCTAGATTTTACAGTTATTAGATGGGTATTAAACTGTGGCAAAGGAACTAACACAAAAGCAGATCTTATGGGGGCTTGGGCCACACTCAGTTTGGCATTACATATTTCAATCAAATGATTGCAAATATTGGGTGATTTAAAAGTGGTGATTGAATGGTTTTCCAATAGAGGCAGTCTTCAAGTCTGTGCAATCAAAGGTTGGAAATCAAGGATAAGGGACATGATAAGATGTTTTGATGTTGTCAGTTTTGATCACATTTTCAGGAACTCCAATAGGGATGTGGATCTTCTATCTAAATAGGCGCTTGGAGAACTAGAAGGAAGCATTATATATTTTCCTTGGTCCAATGGTATAGCTGGGCATAAGAGTCATATTAGCCTATATTAGTATTGTTGTTTGGTTTTTTGTTGTTTTTTTGCGTGGCAGTTTCTATGCCAGCTCCTGGAGGTTTTTTGAATTGTAGTAGTTTGGTATCATTTTGAGAAGGAATCGATATCCTCACATAGTAATATATTCATGTAATGCATTTTTAGTAAGTATTTGATATGTTTTGTTGTAGACTTGATCCAAGCCCAGAAATGGAGACAAAGATGTAAAAAAATTATATTTCTAATATAATTGAGATAATTTTCTATTGAAAAAAAGGAACGGAGGGAAAAATACTCACTAATGAATAATATGTGAGAATAAGAGTCAAGACCATCTAAAAGTTCACAAACACTTATCCAAAAAAAAGAATATGACATAAACCAAAATCTAACACATGAAATAGCTTTAAGATCAACCATTTTGTATTTTTTTGTATTTTAAAGTTGGAAACAAAAAGGGGACACAACTACATTAATAAAATCAACCAAAATTAACCATAATAAAAGAGTAGGTTGGAAGCTTCTTCTACAGTTATTTCCAAAAGATTATTTTCCTATTCAAAACATTTGCGTATCAATGTAGTGTGAATGGTTTATATTGTTATTTATTCAAGTATCAATGTCAAAAAAAAAGTTAAATAACATCTTTTAAAGATATGAATATGTTTGAATATATGATGAAAATCAGAGTTCAATATATCAAATATGGAGAGAAGTTCAATTTAAAAACATTCTTGATCTTTGGAAACAAATGAATATGTTTGAATATATGAAGAAAATTAGAATTCAATATATCAAATATGGAGAGAAGTTCAATTTAGAAACATTCTTGATCTTTGGAATGTATTTTTGAATGATTACCAAATTTTAATATTTTATTTAAAATCATTGATAATTATTATATTGATAATTATTATAATTTTATGTGTCAATTTTACTCAATATTATGATAACATGTATCATTTAGTTAGATATGAGGACTTTGGATATTTATTTTTACATATATTATTATATTATTATTTAAATATATATAATTATTTAATTTTAATTTTGATTATAAATGTAAATAAAGTAATTTTTATTCATTTAATTTTATTTGTTTTTTTTTAATTATTTTTTCAAGAAAAAAAATTGTAATTTTATTAAAAAAAATTAGATAATCATATTCTAAAGTCATTCAAAAATGCATTAAAGTTACTTATAACAACAACTCTTCATACTTACCTTTTTTTTGTGTAACATAAAATTGTAGATGTAATATTGAGTGTATTTCCCAATTCAAAAAGATCATATAATATACATCGGTTCAAACTAAAAACTTGAAACTATCCTCTACCTTAAACAAAAACTCTTATAATATAAAAATAAAGTCAATGCTCATGAGTATATTGAGTTGTGTGCCCATCTTGGAGTATGGATATAATCTAGGGTACTCTCTCCAATCCTATTCCATTTTTTGATAGTCCATACTCTATATTATTATTTTCCATGTATATGTGAGAAAAAGAGATCTAAGTTGTCATTTGGAATTGCACATTATCATATAGTGGTTGTAAAATGAAAATTATAATTGTTGTTTCCCTTCAACCATTGAACAAACATGAGTTAGTCACCAAATATTTGATTTTGTGGTACACCAAATTCTTGGACCAACTACAAAACTAATTTTAGAGCCATCAATTCATAATAATTATTAATTTTTTGACCTATCCCAACTTTGAAAGAAATGCAATGATTTGTAGATAAATGTTAAATCCCTCGTGATCCTCCCTTAGCAGGGATTCCTGTGTGATATCCTTGTTTATCATCTCTTCTTTCATATCATATATATGTTTTTTTTTTCTTGAGGCTATGGCTAAGAATTTAATATGTTTATTGACTATACATCACATTTTAGATAGTAGACTCTCCTTACCTTCAAATAACTTTAGGTTTTTGGTTAACCATATTCCCTAGGTTATGTTAAGAGGAAGGGCTATGATCTTCTTTGTATCCTTTTTTTGATATCATAATCTAAATTCTTCTTTTCTATCTTCAATTTCCCAGACATTTTTTAATCCTATCATACTTTCCACCTCTTTCCAAACCTCTTTTGTATATGGATAGACCATAATTAAATGTACAGTGGTTTCTTTTTCTTATTAACATAAGATGCACCAACCTAGTTCATTGATTTTTTCATTTTGTAGCACCTCTCAAGTGGGAGCCCTATTGTTTAAAATGAACCACATTAATATTTTCTTTTTGGAAGGGAATATTAATTTCCATGTGGTTCTCCACCACCATACTTGCTATCCCTCCCTTCCTTCCTTAGAAATATATTTGTAACCTAGTTTGTGCACACATATTCCACTTGGATTAGTGACCATAACAATTGGTCATTATCTTCTCTTATTTTGACATTATTTCCTTGTAATGCATCTGTGTATCTCTTCCATTCCTCAACATGTTCTTCCCCTAGTCCAATCTACTCCTAGGATAGCCATTGTTATTTCCATAGACCTCTCATAATTTATCACCTATATAAGTGTATAATATCCTTTACTTCATATCTCCTCAATCATCAGAGGAAGTAATTTATACAATATCTTGTTTCCTACCCATGGATTTAGATCAATTTTCACTTTTCCTCCTTTTCTAGCTTGCCAAATCAGCTAGTTTCCCACCAAATGAAAAGATAAGTTAACAACTTTCCAACTATTGAGGCATAATGAACTTGTTTTGCTAGATTACTTACCCAATCCTCTACATAATTGGTATAAATGTACTTGGATACAATTACTTTAATGCACAATTCCAAATTACTTGAATTAATCTCCACACATTTTTTCTATAAGTGTCTTAGAGAAGAGAAAGGGATTTTTCTAGACCCTAGCCTCCATTTACTCTTGGTACAACCATTTTTTCTAATAAACCATAATGATCCCTTTCTTATTTTTATCTATTGACCAGATAAATTTGTAACATATTCTTTTGATGACCTCTAATGCGCCTTTTTGTACCTAGGGTAACAATATCCAGTATACTAGAATTTCTTTAAGTATAATGTTTACTAGTACCAGGCATCCCCCTTTGGAGAGCCAACTATTACACCAGGAATTTAACTTCTTTTCCACTTTGGAAAACAACCATTTCTACTCACAATTTTTGTACTGATTTGGCTTCAAGTAGAATCCCAAGTACTTCAAACCATGGTATAGATCTATCAACTGTCAGGGAAATAATTGAGTAGAATAATCATTTTCCTACTCAGTTGTTCCCCACAAGGACATAGTAGATTTTTCAACATTTATAATCATACTTGTGGCTTTACATGATAAATCCAATAAATCTTTTAACTTCCCAATTACCCTTATTTTTCCCTAATAAAATATCAATATATCATCCACAAACAAAAGATGTGTGATGTTATAGGTTGTTCCAATATTTACCTCTTTGAAATTACCATTTTCTGAAGCCTCTTTTATTAACCTACTCAAAACTTGAACACTTAAAAGGAAAAGGAGAGGGGATAGGGGGAATCCTTGCCTAATACCCCTTCCTATTATGAAGAAATGGGTGTTTCCCCATTGATTAAGATAGAAAAAGATACTAAATTAATGCAACTCATCACCCAAACAACAAACTAATGATAGAAACCTATGTATAAGGATAAGTCTAATATAAAGCCATATTAATCTATTATACCCTTTGGATAGGTCCACTTTAATTACCATTGATCTTTGGTTTCTAACCTTGATCAAATGAAGTCTTTCATGTGTGATCCCAATTGACTTGTGGATTTGTCTTCCCTCTAAAAACCCAAATTGTTCTCTAGAAATTTATTTTGATAAACATTTTTCAATCTTCTTGTAATAACCTTTGAGATAATTTATTGATGCAATTTAATAAGGATATTGGTCCAAATTTTTCAAAGGTTTTCAGATTTTCCTCTTTAGGGGTCAATGATATAAAGATGGTGTTATAATCTCCCAACATTTTTCATGTGGTTCTTGTAGCCTCCACCACCCTTATTTAGTCTTCTTCTCTGAAATTATAACAACCTAAAAATAATTTCATAGGAATTCCATCTAGCCCTAGACTTTTTTTCCTTTTGAAAAATTTATAAAATTTGTTGCAATTCTTCTTTACCAACCTCTTTCATGAGCTCCTAAGTGTCCTCATGGTTGAAAAAGAAAGGAAATGAGTTTGATATTCTTATTTCCTCAACAATTGTAGCCATAGAGTCCTATATGAAAAGGGTTGGGAAGTAACTGACTCTTTCATCTACAATATCCTTGAAATTTGTTTCCCACCTATAATCTCCTTTATCAATTTTCCAAACTTTTATTTTTTTCCTACTATTTCCATATCTATGAAAAAACTTGGTATTCTTGTCACTTGTTTGTAACCATAAGACCATGCTCTTAAGCCTCCATTATTTATTTTATATTTTTGTTCTATTGAAATGTTCTTATTTTTTCTTCCCAAAGCTTTACCTCTAGTTTCTAGTCCTAGTTCAAATAGCCTAAACCATCACTATTGTAAAGTGATTCCAGGGTTTCCTCCACTTCTTTAAGTATCATATCATGTTCTTTATTTTTATCTCTTTCCCTTTGAGAAGCTATATTTTTTCTTCTTTTAGATTATGTTGAAATTAGATAGATGTAGATTATCTTAAGTGTTCATCATAGGGTTTCCATCCATCTTTGATATTGTTTACAAAATCCCTAGTCTTCATCAATTCTAGGTTTGGTTTGAAGGGGATTGTTGGTTTCTCTTGTATAGGTGATACTTCCAATACAACTAGATTATGGCCAAAATCACCTCCCAAGGAAACCCATTGTTTTATCCAAATGAATTCATCTATGAACCCTTCATATATTAAGAATCGATCAAGCCTATTGGAAACTATAGCTTCCCCCATTTTATCTAGGATTCATCTACCAATGCCCTTCTGATCATTGGTATAGGGATGAGGGTTGGGGAAATAGGGTTTTTTATTCTTGTAACACTGGACATAAATTTACTCAACTCCAATCCTTTGATTTCTAACTCTAATCCCTATATCCCTAAAACTATTTTTTTAGAGGATTTTCTTTTATTGGGAAAAATTGGATGTAATGACATAGTCAAATGTGGCATGCATTCCTTATTATCTCTATTAGCATACAAACCATGTTCCTTGTGTTGGACTTTGACCAAAGGCTGATATTGTATTTCCAATGGAGTATACCAAGGACAACCGATAGGAACCTTTTCTCACATTTCCTCCTTCCATATTGGATTGTGTGAAGTTTCCATCCATTCTTCCCTCAAACCTTTCGACTACTTTCTTTGAGCCAAAATACTCCTTTGTGTTGGATAGTTATATTCAACTGCCAGGTGGCATCTCGTAGTTATGGAAATGTCCAGACTAGAAGGGTATACCTTCATAATATAAGGTTAAATGGAAAATATCTACTCCTATTTTTATGATCACACTCTCCACCAATCCTTTACTAGTCTCTTAACCCACAGGAATCGTTCCACTCTAAAATATCCTTTGTCATAGAAAGAGAAACTGACTTCATCAAATGTGCCAAGGGAATTCCCTATTTCCTCAAACACTTCCTCTGACCAAAGGACTAGTTGGAGTCCCAAAATTATAACCTATACTAGGAGGATATCCACTCAAGTAGATAGAGAATCGAAATTGCCATACTATTTTTTCAAAAAAAAAAGTTTCTGAACCCCACTTCTAGCGTTTATGAAGGGTTTTATCAACCTATTACACCACTTAGAAAATCCATACCAACTAGCCATTTTCTAATGTCATTATGTGTGGAATGTATCCAACCATGGGTTTAAAGTTATATTTGGTAGAGTCCTTTAAAAAATTATTGTGCATCCTTTTACATTGAAACCAGTCTACAACTCCCAATTCTTTTGAATCCATAATGTCATTTAGCCTGGTTTCATCACCAAATTCAAGTTGATAGAATCCTACAACATTTGATACACTTGTGCCTTTTGTGTTTCCTCTCACATTCTAGAAATAGTGACCCTAAACCCCCTACATCAATGGTTTTAGAGCCACCCATATGTTTAAGTTCCAGAAAATCTCCAATAAACCCTACCTCCAGTTGAAATTTGTATCTTCTGACTGAGCTACAAAAGGGGAGTTCAAAGTATTTACAATAATCAATAGAAGTAATAGTGGTACCAAGTTCATCATGCTACCGAGTTAAATCCCCGTCCTTGTCTATCTCTCCACAAGGATGGTTCTAGAGTGTCACTCGGCTTCCCAAACCAGTCAACACTCAAGCTCTTATAGGCTTTTCATCACCCACAACAATCCAAAGTACACCAACTCCCTTCTACTTAGTCTACACAACCCAAGAGAATGTACCCCCTTCTCTTCCATGTAGTCCTGCGGGATGTCCATATCCTTCTAGGGCTCTAGTGCATTTGGTCAAGAATCTCCATGTTGGGACTCTCAGGACTCGCAGTTTTGAGAAAAAATGAACATAGGCCACAACATCTTAGACATGCAGGCCTTAATTCATGGCTGGAATACACCAACAATATTTACAACCAACAAAACTATGGCTCTTCTCCAACAATTCGTTTTCCTTCCCCCAAGCCAAACACGAATGAGGAAAGACGAGTGGGTGAAAGAATGAGTGGAGATAGAACATAATGAAAGGTGTGAACACTGAGCAATGAAAAATGAGTGAGTGAGTGAGTGAGTAAGTGAAGAAGAAAAAATCCCCACCATTGACCAAAGATGGGTTTATGTATTTCTTGGAATTAAGGAACCACTTGGCCTTCCCCCCAAGAAGCTCATGTAATTGTTATTCTCCATTAAAAAAAAATGGGTAAAAAAAATATTAAATAAATACTTAGCCCCTCAAGCCCCCTCTCTTATGGAATCATATCCCCCTATAGCTCTTGTCCTTGTCTGTCTAGCAACCAATGATGTATTTATTATTAATAATGATCAAAACATTACATTTCCTAGGCACATTGGCCTCCTTCAATTATTTGGGCACTCTAGACTTTCATAGATTACCAAAATACATTATTTATACGGGGCTCAAAACCGGGGTGTTACATCCCCTCCCCCTTATTTTGGCACTGTCGTTAGTGAATATACAAAGCAAAAAACAAAATTTCAATTTTTTTTCAAAACATTATGGGTACTCTGCCCGCATGGCATCTTCATGCTCCCAAGTAGCATCTTCAGGACCGTAGCAGATCCACTGGAATTTTACCAGCTCTATAACTCGATTCCGGAGAATTTTGATTTTTCTGTCCAATATTTGCATTGGTAAGACCTTAAAGTTTTCCCCTGTCTCTACCTGAACTAGATACCAATCAATAACATGGTTAGGATCATGTACATATTTTTTTGGCAAAGAGACATGAAATACATTATGGACATTCACGGAAGTAGGAAATGCAAGCATGTATGCAACTAGCCCTATTTTGTCCAATATCTCAAATGGACCATTGAATCTGGCTGCTATCTTTGTATAATTACCCAACTTCAAAGAGATCTTCTTGGGATTCACTTTTAAAATCACATGCTCCCCCACTTTAAATTCTCTAGCTGTCATGTTCTTATCTGCATAAATTTTATGTCTATCTTGAGTTGCCTTTAAATTCTACTTAATTCTAGCCATCTAGTCTTCTATATCCTTGAGCAATCCTAGTCCAAGTATCACTATGTCTACTGGGTTGTCCCAACTCACTGGAGTATTTCATTTCCTGCCATACAATGCTTCAAATGGGCTCATTTTCAATGAAGCTTGATACCCATTATTATAGGCAAACTCAACCAAGTGCAAGTAATCTTCCCACTTGGATAGGTTATCCATCATATACATTCTCAACATGTCTTCAATTATTCGATTGACTCTCTCTGTCTGCCCATATGACTGTGGATGATATGTTGTGCTAAATTCCATATTTGTACCAAATCCTTTAAACAATCCCCTCCGTAAATTTGAAGTAAACTTTGTATCTCTATCTGAGACAATTGTCTTAGCCATCCCATGCAACCTAGAAATCTCCCTCATGTAAATTTCTGCAATATTAGTTGTTGTATGAGTCATTTTTACAGGAACAAAATGAGCATCTTTTGTGAATTTATCAACCATGACCATGATTGAATCATGTTGTCTTGTTGTCCTGGGAAATTTAGTTATAAAATCAATGGTTACCACTTCCCATTTCTTCTTTGGAATTGGTAATGGTTGTAGCAAACTCGTTGGGTGTCTATGCTCAACCTTCACTCTCTGACATTACATACATCTAGCAATGTAATCAACAACAACATCTAGCAATGTACATTTTCCTGTTGTAATATTTCTTTTACTTGTAGGTAATGTTGATCCATAACAACATCATCTAAAAATTTTCTCTTTAAATCTGACCGATGCATACTAACGATTGTAGCATGCATGAGATGTACTCTTCTACTAAGTGCATCAACAACTTTATTTTCTTTTCCTTTGATATGCTTGATGTCAAAATTGTATTCACTTAAAAATTCTAGCCATCTCATTTTCCTGGAATTCAAAGTTGGTTGTTCAAAAATATATTTCAGACCACTATGGTCTGTTCTTAATTCAAATCTCTTCCCCGTGATATAATGCCTCCACATATTCATTGCGTGAACAATGGCAACAAGTTCCAATTCATGTGTGGCATAGTTCCTCTCATGTTATTTAAGATTTTTGGACTCATAACCAATGACATGTCCATTTTGAGTGAGGTCTCCACCAAGTTCTTCTTTGGATGCCTCTGTACATACCACAAAGCTTTCATTTGGGTCAAAATTCTTTAAAACAGGTGCACTAGTAAGTAATTCTTTCAAAAAATTAAAGTTATCTTCACACTCATATGTCCATTCAAATTTAACTCCCTTCTTTTGCAAAGAAGTGATGGGATGAGTAATCTTAGAGAACCCTGCTATAAATATTATGTAGTAACCAACTAACCCCATAAAATATCTAACTTCTGAAACATTCCTGGGTGTTGGCCATCCTCTAATGGCTTCAATCTTCTCTGGATCTACTAATATACCTTCTTCTGAAATAATGTGTCCCAAGTAATGGATTTGTTATTGGTAAAAATAACACTTACTAAGCTTGGCATACAACTGATGTTCCCTCAACACTTGCAATACCAATCTTAGGTGATGTTCAAGCTCTTCCTCTGACTTAGAATAGACAAGTATGTCATCCAATAATACTATGACAAACTTATCCAAGTAATTTCTGAATATGTCATTCATTAAGCACATCAAGAGAGTTGGTGCATTAGACAGTCCAAATGGCACTACTACAAATTCATAATGCCCATACCTAGTTCTAAAGGTTGTCTTATTGATGTATTATTCCTTGATTCTTACATGATGGTACCCTGATCTCAAGTCTATATTTTAAAATATATTTTCCCCTCTTAGCTGATCAAAGAGGTCATCAATTCTGGGTAGAGGGTACTTGTTCTTTAGAGTGGATTTATTCAGTTGTCGAAAGTCAATACACAACCTCAAGGTTCAATCCTTATTTTTGACAAAGAGTATTGGTGATCCCCAAGGTGAAACACTTTGATGTATGTACCCTTTCTTCAACAATTCTTCCAACTGCATTTGTAATTCTTTTAATTTTGGTGTACTCATTTTGTGAGGTGTTTTTGATACCGGGGCAGCTCCTGGCACTAAATCAATAGAGAAATATATATATCTCTTTGGTGGCAACCCTGGTATTTCTTGGAATACATCTTCAAATTCTTGTAGTACCAAAAATTCTTCAAGTCTTGGCCCCTTTGTCTTTTCTGGCTCCTCCACATGGGCTACATACAATTGAAAACCTTTTCTGAAACATCTCTTCAGCTGTAAGGCTGAAATATCCCTTATAGAGATGGATCTTGGAACAACTTTCACAATGCTCTGTTTTCCTTCTTCATCAAGACATGTAAATGTCTCGTTATGACAATCTAGGACAACATGATGCTTGTCCAACCAATCCATTCCAATTAGAATATCATAAGATCCCAATGGTATAATATTTAGATTAGCATTAGTATTCACACCATTAATACTTATGGAACAACCTATGACCATATCATGGATTCTCCTTTTGGTTCCAGTGGCTAGCTGAACCAAACTTGATTTTTCAAGCTTACTTTTCTCCAAATGTAATCTATCCACTATTTTAGGATGAATATAACAATGACTTGCTCCTAAATCAATTAAAATAGCAACATGATGATTAATGATCTTACCTTCCACCTCGATCATATTGGATTGGTACTATGCTTGTTGATCATCTAAGTCTGCATAAATTCTTCCCATGTCTTCTATTGTTGTAGCCTCTTGGATGTTGTGCATGATCTTCACTTTGTCCTTTCTGTGAGGGAAATCCTTGTACATGTGATCTTCTTTGCATCCCCAACATTTGATTGGTGGTCTTCCCCTTTTTCCCAAGGAGTCTTCTCTCTTGGATTCATCCTTAGCATATTGATCTTGATGATTTTTATTAGGGCTATTTCTATTGAAAGGAGGTTTGAATCCCTTCTTCCTTTGATCAAATATCTCCTTCTTCTTATCCTTCCAAGATATATCCATGGATTCTCTTCCCTTTCCTTGCTCATATATTTACTTATCTTTCCTGATGGTCTCAGTCAAAGTCTCGGGTTCATCATATTGAATCTTCTCTTTATAAAAGGATGGAAATCCACTTAAAAACCTTTGTACTTTCACCTTCTCATATTTTATAAACCCCACGTACTTTAACAGCCCCAAGAACTTCCTTTCATACTCTGCCATGGTCATGCTTCCCAGCCTAAGTTCAAAGAACTCCTGCATTTTCTTTTCATAGAAGTGTTCTGAAAGGTACTCCTTCTGAAAATATTTCTTGAATTTCTTCCAAGTGATCCTACTCTCATTAATGTGCTCAACTTGCTTCAGCTAATCCCACCACATAGTATCTTTCCCATGTAAATGGTATGTGGAAATTATGGCTTCTAGGTTTGATGAGTAGTTATGCAATTGAAAATACCTCTTGAGTCCAAGAAACAATGACTCAACATCATCTTCTCTTTATCTTTCACCATCAAAGGACGGTGGATTAAGCTTCATCAACTCTCCTTTAACTGGTATAAAATTCAAATTCTTCACAGGCTTCCTTCAAACCACTTTCCATGTGGCCACGACTTGAAACCATGGGCTTATTCACTCTTTAACACCTTCTAATTGACCTCTTTTACCTTTTCATGAGATCATCATTGGGACCAAGTCCTCTAAACTTCGTCCTTCGACTATTTTCCCTTTCAATCTTTCGATTTCTCTCAGAGTTAAAATTCAGCAAAACCCTTCCCATAACTCTACTAGCAGATCGAACAATCTAGATTTAATCTCTTGTTGACTAGACGATCCTGGATCATCTGGAGGATTCAACGATATCGACGGTCACGAAATAATCAGATGTTGAGATGGAGGATCCTTAATCGATTCAAGACTTCGGCGCTCTGAGACTCCAGGACATTTCCACTCCTGCATCGTTCAACTCCCTTGGAGTGATACCTGCCGAAGTACTTACCCTATCCTTCCAATATTTAATCTGACAGCCAAGACTTAATCAAGCGTTGGGACGGACGATCCTTAATCATTTCGGGACTTCGGCGCTCCGAGACTCCGGAACATTACAACTTCCAAGTCGCTAAACTCCCTCGGAGTGATACCTATCAAAATACTTACGCCATCCTTCCACTGCTTGATCTAATGGTTGAGAAAGGTCTCGAATGGATCTTAGATCGATGGTCTACGTGAATTTGCAACTTTAGTCTTCGACACTTTTACTAGTAGAGACGTTGGACACCCCCAGAAGCCATACTCCCGGAGATGACATGGCATGCTAACGTCAACCATGGAAACGTGGACCCATGGCATGCGTGCCATGTGTCACTAAAAAATGAACATTTTGGGGCCCAAAAGGTACTAAATTTGGGTGACATGTGTCCCCACATGGCACCCCTGCCACGTGGCCTACGATGCGACATCCATCAAATGCATGATCCACATTCTTTGCTCCAGATATGATGGCTTGCATGATTTCATGACGACATCTTTACACTTTGTGGTTTCGCAACTTCGGGGCTTCGACACTTCGAGGCTTTGCCCATTTTCTAGTAATTATTGGAGTGGCGAAGTTTGAAGCTCCAAAACTTTTCTATCCTTCCACCATTTCTAGATCCATTAGTCAACATTACTTTCCAATTCCTTCCCTCAATCTAACGGTCGACGGGACTTCGGGACTTCGGCGCTCTGGGACTCCAGGTTATATCAATTCTAAGAGGGTTCGATTCTCCCAGAGTTAAACTTCCCAAAGTGGTCAACGCCGGAGGACCCTGACTAATGGCTAATATTTCACTTGAGCCTCCTATCAGATCGTATGGCCAGCAGGACTTCACAACTTCGACCTTTTCCTGCTTATTCCTTTCTCACATAATTGCTGAAGCGATGAAGTTCCAAATTTTTTCATCTCCTGCTCAGCTTCTATCAACTGCTGAAGATCGACAAGTTCGATCCGACGGCTGTGAAATAATCTCTCCCAGCCTCTGGTTTCACCTTTATCTTACAGTCCTCATTCATTTTCCTTCTGATCTAATGATCTGGAACTCCTTGATTCCACGGTGGTGATCGCTCCCAAATTCAAAAGGGAACGGTCACAATTCTATGATCCTTTACAAGGATCTTTGTCTCCACGACGCTCTGGCTTCTATGTGATCTCTGCAATGCTATCTCTCTTGAGCTTTAAGATTTCAAGGACACAATCATTCTTAACCATCATACCCTATCCAACAGTTCTGGTCCATACCGAACTGGTGTTTCAACATGAAGCTCTAATACCAAACTATAACGTACCCAACCACCCACAAGTCGGGCACGCCACTTCAAGCCCGCATGCGGACTTCTTTCAAATTCTGATCAAACTTTAATGAATAAAGATGCACGAAATATTCACATGCAGAGTTAAATATTCATGCTACAACATAAATAAATGAGACATATGTCATGCACAACAATAACCAACAAGCATGCATAATATAGACATGAATCTCATAGATAAATAAATACACAACAAAATAAATACACATGTAAATAAAACCATGACAAAGAGCACTTGTCTTTAATGAAATGAATCACTAACTGGCTGTAGACCAAGGACGTTCCACCCAACCATAGACATTATTGTTCCAAGTCTCAACAACAATGTTACCCCCGAGCCAGGGCTATGAATCCACAAGGACAGTTCTAAAGTGTCACTCATCTTCCCAAACCAGTCAACACTCAAGCTCTCATAGGATTTTCAGCACCCACAACAATCCAAAGTACACCAACTCTCTTCTACCCAACCTACACAACCCAAGAAAATGGACCCCCTTCTCTACCATGCAGTCCCTCAGGATGTCCATCTCCTTCCAGGGCTCCAGTGCATCTGCTCAAGAATCTCCATGTTGGGACACTCGGGACTCGCAGTTGTGAGAAAAACTGAACACATGCCAAAACATCTCAGACATGCAGGCCTTAATTCATGGCTGGAATACACCATCAGTCTTTACAACCAACAAAACCATGGCTCTTCTCCAACAATTCGTTTTCCTTCCCCAAGCCAAACATGAATGAGGAAAGATGAGTGGGTGAAAGAATGAGTGGAGAGAGAACATAATTAAAGGTGTGAACAATGAGTGAGTGAGTGAATGAGTGAATAAGAAGAAACCCCCACCACAGACCAAATATGGGTTTATGTATTTCTTGGAATTAAGGAACCACTTGGCCTTCCCCCCAAGAAGCTCATGTAACTATTATTCTCCATTGAAAAAAAAATTGTAAATAAAATATAAAATAAATACTTAGCCCCTCAAGCCCCCTCTCTTATGAAATCATAACCCCCTATAAATCTTGTCTTTGTTCGTCTAGCAGCCAGTGATGTATTTATTATTAATAATGATCAAAACATTACATTTCCTAGGCAGACTGACCTCTTTCAATTATTTGGGCACTCTCGCCTTTCATAGATTACCAAAATACATTATTTGATATGGGGCTCAAAACTGAGGTGTTACAGATCATTCGACACATTATTAATGAAGCATAAACCCTTACAATGCTAAAGATATTGAACTAATTGAATTGAAAGATCATCCAAGCAAGCAAATCCATTGAACCAAACAACAAATCTAGTCATTAGTGAGGATTCAATTGGTGTGAAGGATTAAAGATCTACCAAATCTACATTTCAGCATACATCCTCTCCATAGAGGGTTCATAGTATAGATATATCAACCATGGTTTTAGAGGCCATGATCCAGACCATAAATCTATGAACCAATCAAAACACTTAATATTTTCATTCTTATTATTATATGTAGTATATAATTTAAATTTAAATATAAGTATTAGTTTTTTCTTTTATAATGCATCTTGTTTTAAATTTTATTTTTTATTTATATAATATACCTTGATTTTGTTATTTTGGATTTTTGAAAATAATTGTTAATTTTTTATTTAAAAAAAATATATTTTATAATTTTTAATATTTTATTTTAAAAAAATTAGATTTTATAATTTATAAATTTTTATTTAAAAAAAAATATATTTTATATTTTTTATGAAACTAAAATTAATATATTATTAATTTATGCAATTACAAATAGTAATAAAAATCTAAGAAATTATTTGTTAATGAAAATCAAATTTTATCACTATAACCAAGCTATTTTATAATTTAAAAAATCATGATCTAAAATTTAATATTATTAATATAAAATTATAAAATAATTTCCTACATTGAATACTAAATAATTGACTTTTATAAAGTCTTTGTATTATTGACAAACTCATACAAACCTATTGGATTTTCTTAAGATTAGCATGAACGAGTGGCAATTATAAAATAATTTCCTAGATTGAATACTAAATAATTGACTTCTATAAAGTCTTTGTATGGTTGAAAAACTCATAAGCCTATTGGATTTATTGGATTTTCTTAAGATTAGCATGAACAAGCGGCATGAACTTAGGATTTTCTTCATAGTTGGTTGATTTATAGTGGATGTGATAGTTATGATTGAATACTAAATAGTAATTGACTTTCTTAAGATTAGCATGAACAAGTGGCATGAACTTAGGGGATTTTCTTGATAATTATGATTGAATACTAAATAGTAATTGACTTGTATAAAGTCTTTGTATTATTGAAAAACTCATACAAACCTATTGGATGGATTTTTTTTTAGGATTGGCACGAATTTAGGATTTTCTTAAATGTAATAGTTATGATTGAATATTGAATAGTAATTGACTTCTATGAAGTCTTTGTATAGTTGAAAAATTCATATTAATCTATTAGATTTTTTTAGGAGTGGAATGAATTTAGGGTTTTTTTTATTCTTTTTAAGAGGTTACAGGTACAAATCCAGAAGGGGTAGGGTATGTATATTTTTGTAGACTTTACTAGTCAAATTGTTGGGCAGAGGGGGGTCCCTTGTCCCACAAACAAGGGGGTCTCATACACCAATTTGGTGTGCTGGCTTGACCGTGACCTTAAAAATAGATTATTATTATTATTATTGATAGTAGATACGGTAGTTATAATTGAATACTAAATAATAATTAACTTTATATTTGTATGGTTAAGAAACTCATACAAATTTATTGAATTTTCTTAGGAATAACATAAACAAGTGGCATGAAATTAGGATTGGCATGGATTTAGGATTTTCTTCATAGTTGATTCTCTTAGGCTTGGCATGAATTTAGGATTTTCTTCATAGTTAATTTATAGTTGATGTGATAGTTATGATTAAATATTAAATAGTAATTGACTTGTCTAAAGAATTGTATTGTTGGAAAACTTATACAAACCTATTTGATTTTTTTAAAAGATTAACATGGTATGACCTTAGGATTTTCTTCAGAGTTGATTTATAGTGGATGTGATAGTTATGATTGGATACTAAATAGTAATTGACATCCTTAAAGTATTTGTATTTTTGAAAAGTTAATACAATTTTATTGGATTTTCTTAGGATTGGCATGAATTTAGGATTTTGTTTATAGTTAATTGAGTTGATTGATTTATAGTAGATGTGATAATTATGATTAAGGGATATTTTATTTTTTATTTTTAAATTATGTTTAATTTTAATTTAGTATTGATTTAGAATTAAAAATATATATATATATATATATATATATATATATATATATATATATATATATTTAAATTTAATATTGGTAGAAACATCAATTAAAATTCAAATATATATAGCCCGCACGGGTGTAGACGGATTGACAAGTGCCGTGTAAATGGAAGGAAATTTGTAAATGAAGTCTCATATTCGATTCTTACCCGGACTTACTCGTGTGCCATTCTTGCGGGCTGGGTGGTTGCACCTGGGGTGGGCTGGGTGGTTGCACCTGGGGTGGGCTGGGTGGTTGCACCTGCGGTTATAGTGGTAGCCGCCTGTACGAGAACCTCGAGTTGTCGATTCCCCCAGTAAAAAAAATAAAAATTCAAATATATATAAAGGTAATAAATTTTAAGATTCAAAAACTTAATCATAAACCATCTTAATTATTATTCAAATATATATGAGGGTGAGGGTGGGGAATATATAAGAGAAATGTATAATACATTTTTTTTATATTTTTCCCATCCTTGTATATATTTTTCCCACCCCCACCTTGATATATGAGGGTCGGGGTGGGGAAAATATAAGAAAAATCTATAATACCCTCATATATGAGGGTGAGGGTGGGGCGAATATAAGAGAAATTCATAATACATTTTTCTTATATTTGTTTATACATTTCTCTTATATTTTCCCCACTCATTATACATCTCTCTTATATTTGCCCCACTCTCATATATGAGTGTGGACATTTCTCTTATATTTTCCCCACCCATAATACATTTTTCTTATATTTTCCTCACGCCCACCCTCATATATGAGTGTGGACATTTCTCTTATATTTTTCCCACCCATAATACATTTTTCTTATATTTTCCTCACGCCCACCCTCATATATGAGTGTGGACATTTCTCTTATATTTGTCCAAGAGAAATGTATACTCATTTCTCTTGGGCAATGTATTATACATTTCTCTTATATTTGCCCAAAAAAAAATGTATTATACATTTCTCTTATATTTACTCTTCACCCACCCTCAGAAAAATATATTATATATTTTTCTTATAAACTCTATACTCAAATTATTCAACCAAACTACTTTTTCATTCACATACCACCTCAAGAACAATAATATAATATTTAATAATATTATTATAAAACCATAAAGTGATGTCATAGTTTGAATAATAAATAAAAATGGACTTCTATACGGTCTTTGCATTGTTGGAAAAGCCATACAAACTTAGTGGATAAAGAATTTACTAGTATGAATTTATGATTTTTTTCCTTAGTTGATTGATAATGGATTTTCATCTTTGCATGGTTGGAAGAGCGATCCAAACTTAGTGGATAAATAATTTATGAGTAGCATGAATTTAGGGTTTTTTTCCATAGTTGATTGAAACTGGATTTTCTTATATAGCTATGATTAAGTCATATTTTGATTTTGATTTATTTTTAAGTTTAATTTTAAAAAAATTATATTTAATTACAATTTAATGTTACTTCAAAGGGATAATGCCATTTATAATTATGGATACTTTAGATATTTCGTGAGACACCAAAGAGATAATGATGTCAAACATATTTCATTGTTTTGTTCATAAGGGTATTTAATATGGTATAAAAGTAATAATTCTAATGTTTTGTGTTATGAGTAGTGTTTTAAAGTTATGTCTTATTTTTTCATATTACAGACTTTTTTTTTTGTAATTAGGGGAATTGGTAACAACGGCAATATCGTACTTGCATGACATAGGGTCAAATTTTGTTAATTGCCTTATAACTCCTAGAGAGAAAGAAATCACACTACCCGCAAGCACGTCCTCTAGATAAATCAGGGTGAGAATTGACCCTGAAACCTCTTTTTACATATTTCTTTCCATTTATACGATACTTGCCAATCAATCTACACCCCTACAGGCAATGAATATAGTTAATATTAGTCAACAAGATTAATATAATTAATATTATACCATTAATTAATGAGATGAATATAGTTTATGATTATCACTTCTAAAAACAATCATTGATCATACATTATAGTCATTGTCTTACCTTTAGTAGTGATTATTGTTCCTAATCAATTATAATATGTAAAATCTATTATTACTTAAAAAATTTCCAAAATCTACTACTCCCAATTTTTTTAGGATTGTCATTATTACTTTAATTTTCAATTTTCAAGTAAAATAGTGATCAAATTATAATCATTTAGTGCTCAAGATTTGTATTTGAGAAATATCAACATTAATTCCTTTATAATATCACTTTATTCTTAATTATCCTTTCATTTATATGTTATTCCTTATTTACGGTATCACTCTATTCTTAATTATCCTTTCATTTATATGTTATTCCTTATTTACAATATTATATTAAAGAGTTCTTAGATATGTTATTCCTTATTTACAATATTATATTAAAAAGTTCTTAGATATGTTTGAACTTAGAACTAATTTAAATTTGATTTATAAAAAAAATATTAAAAAAAAAGAAAAAGCTAATAATATATAGTATATTCCATTTCATTATTAAAAGAATATAAATTAACTTCAAATATATATTTTAAATCTATTAAACAATAACAATTAAAAATTAAACAAATATATTTTCTTTTCATATAATCTAAATTAATAAAAACTTTTATAAACCTAATTTTATAAAATAAAACTATAGCAAAGTAATACTAAAAATGTTACTAGTCTAGTATATACTTTTTAACTTCAAATATATTTTTTAAATCTCTTAAACAATAATAATTAAAAATTAAACAAATATATTTACTTTTCACATAATCTAAATTAATAAAAGCTTTTATAAACCTAACTTTACAAAATAAAACTATTGCAAAGTTATACTAAGTCAAAGTAACTTGACTTTTAATTAACATATGGGCCATGAAGGACCATGGTCTAAAGCAGGGATTAATAATTGTTTTCAAACTTTCCACTAACATATGAGTCATGAAGGGAGTCCTGTGAGACAACGATGATAAGACAAGCGTATCTTTCTCCAAGAGTGGGAGGAAGTCTTGTGGTCGAATCTTGTTGAGTTTCCGGGATGAATATTGTAATGTTATTTTGTAAAAACTTTATATACTATTGAATATAAATGAGAGAAAAAAATGAGCCATAAAAGACCATCGTATAATATTTAATATTGTTGTCATAAAACTGTACGTAAAGTGATGTTTTAGTTCGAGTAGTATATAATAATTGACCGCTATAAAATCTTTGAACATTCAAGTAACACATGGCCAACCTCTAGTCTAAATTTTAATGTTACTTGAAATCTTACAATCTCTTGTCTGATATTTAATGTTACTCGAAATCCAATAAGAAAGACTCTCCCAATATTTAATATCGAAAAAGCCCGTCCATCACTGAGCTCAAAATTCAATAAAAGGGAATATCTTCATTGGGACTCGTCATACATATACTTTGTAGAGTGCTAATTTTGAGGATGCCTCCATTACATCATTATTATTCTATGCATTTTGGCAAGGAAATATAGTAAGCATTTTGGCATTTTTTTTAATGTTAAATATAAAATATTAAAAATAGAGAAGTTTAAATGTTTTATGAAATGGATTTTTTTCATTTTGAATTGTATTTTTCATTTTTAAATTTGTATTTTTTATTAGAAAAATGGATTTAGTGTCTTTAGAATTTTTTATTACGTTTATATTATGTAATTTTAATAATTGATTTACGATTTTAATTATTTTTATAATTTTTAACTAGATTTTAGACTAGATTGATTAGAAAAAGTTGACTTGAAAAAATCCAAATCATAGTATGTCTAAACTACGCTATCGAAAATTTACCAAATTGGTGTATGAGACCCCCTTGTTGGGACAAGGGACCCCCTGCATGCAATGATTTCACTGCTAAAGTTTATGGAGATGCATATACCCTACCCCCTATGGATCTGAATCTGTGACCTTTTAGGAGGAAACACATGTTCTTAATTATTAGGGTCACTCAACTTGTATAATAAATTACAATAAATAAAAAGTTGCTCTTGTCATTTGATTAAACTTTGAATTAAACTTTGCAAATGGCATTTATATTTAAAACTTCTCGATGTTTTCCCACGATCATGGTAAGATTTGAAAATATAATAAATAAAATACAAGGAAATATGTGGTGTTGCTTTGTGTCACACACATGATCCCCTAAGTAGCATTTTAAGGGATGGGGGTATAAATTTTCCGCTTTCCTACAACTCCCTGAATTCCTCGAATGAGGACACCATTGTTTTGTGCTCACCGAGAGCTTTCCAACGACTAAAACCTTGCCCAAAATTGAGCTCCGGTCTAAAAGTTAGAACCCTCCGAAGTTTTTGAGGCATCATTGGCCAATGGCCATCCCCTTCAACACATGGCATCCACGTAGATTCATCCTTCTCATACCATCTAACATGGCATGGTTGTGACCTGGGTCATCACTCCCTAACGATGACATGGTTGTTGGTTGCAGGGAGTATCTCCTAGTTTTCACAAACACCGGGCCTTTGGCTCTTCGTCATTCTTGTACAGGTTTACAGCATCCCCAAAGACCCAAAGTCCCGAAGTCTTCTTCCGCTCTAGAATCTAAGGTGGAGCTATATCCACCCTTATATCTAACGGTTGAAATTTGTCTGTACTTAATGCATGGTTTAGACTTGACAAAGAGGGGGGTCCCACAGTTAAATCACGACGCCACGTGGAACCATCCAGGCACGCCACATCACCATAGAATACGCATGTCTCTCTAATTGGATGTGGACACTACAACATGGGAAAATTCGGCGCTTCGGTGTTTTAAACCACCTTCCTACATCCTCGAGTTTTCCTGGAGCCCCGGATTCCCAAAGTTCCAAACTCCCGAAGAGGGCCCACACACGTAGCTACGATGATACTTAAGGGTATTCACACAATTTCTTTAATCTTGATAATTAAATAATCTTTTGGTCTTCGGACATAGCCAAGGCTACGTTCTAATTCAAACTCTCGAAGCCCTGAAGTCACGTGGACCATTGACCTGAGATCCTTCGGGATCCTTCTTGGTTGTTCGATCAAGAACAGTGGAAGGATAGAATAAGTAAGAGTATTGACTGACATCATTCGATATTCACTACTTTGTGACTTCCTCAACCGGTAATACTCTGGAGAGGTTGAAGGATGCGAGGTTATATGAGCCGTGAATTCACAAAGTAGTGAAATCTCGTCAACCGTCCGATGAGGTAGATGGTTCGAGTGTCTTATCTGTCATCGATCCATAAGAGGACGATGATGACAATTAAACGATTGATCTGTGATCATGATCAACAATGTAGAAATCCATCGTGACTGAGGAGTTGGTTAGGGTTTAACAAGGAGGCAGATCCCACGGTAACGGATAAGAAACCGCCAGTTGTCAGTCCATGGACTTGAGCCTATGGGTACTTGGGAGAATGGTTTGAAAGAAGCGCTCTCCATTTATAGAACTCGAATTCTATAACGGAAAAAAAAAAAGGGATTTTGAGGGATGGATGAGCTTAGGACAGTCCTGTAGAGTTTGTCCCGACTCTGTATTCACGGACTTGATCCTTGGACAGTTATTTTGAGGATTGTCACGTATGGATCCATACAGGAATTCAACTCACCATTTACCCCTAAATTCATTTAAAAGAAATATGTTCATAACAATCCTCTTTTCTAAACATGAGTAAGTAGAAAAACATTAACAAAATATAATATTCAAGCTTTAATTCAAAATTCCTAGGCCGCGAGGACTACAGAGCCATAGATTCTACCATTCAAACAAGATAAAATATTATTCTATCATCTAACTCAATAAAACACTTATTACAACAAAACCAATCAATGCAATATAAACCCATAATTTCACTTATCTGAAACCTTGAAATTAGTTGGCAACTGCTAAAAGGGGTGCCCTTTTCCACCCAACCGTAGGCACAGTTTCTCTTAGAGTATTCCTCAACTTTCCATCCCCTAGCTAGATCATGATGCCATGAGAGGAACTCTTCTTAATCTCAACAACAACAAGGGATAAATGTCAACAACAACAAGGGATAAATGTTATTCTCCTTTTCCCACAAGAACCTGGCAGTCCGGTTTTCTATCCATCAAGCAAGGGAGCCTATTGTGATTGCTCATTCAATCACCACAACTCGGTTTATTAACTTGATTATAAAACACTATCCAAGCGTTCTTGTAACTGAAACCGCTTAATTTTTCAGTTCTCTTTCTGAACGAAAGAGCCTCGCATGCTCCTCTTCTTCTTTTTTTGATCCTCTGACCCATGCGTGTGTATCTTCTGCCCTCTGCCCATGATTTTCCTTCCTTTTATTTCCTTCCTCAACAAGATTTCATGGGTCAGATCAGGAAGTTTCCAGATGGTACTCCTCCCATCTCCTCATTGACCCTTGTGGAAGACTTCCCAACTACCAACCTGACTGGTAATTAATTTTTATAGGCCAAAAGGTTGTTTTGGGTCTGTGCAATTTATATCTAGAAAAGTACTGATCTGGCAAGGGTCATCTCACCATTAGTGGTTCCCCTTACCATCATTATCACACATCTTGATCTATTTGGCAACCCTCTTTCAATAGTCATGCCACCATTTCCTTTTATTATTTAAAAAATATATACAATACCTTCTATAGCAAGGTTCATTGTCTATCCAACATTCATATAACAGATCTGTCCATAGTCTTGTTCACAATAATAATAATAATAATTTACAATCTGGGGGAAACATGGGTGTTACAATCCCCTCCCCCTTAAAAGGAACACTGCCCTGATGTTCTACCAACCACTGTGGTTTTTATGTACAATAATGAAAAAAAATGGGTATGCATGTTTCATGGCATCCTCCAATTCCCATGTAGCTTCATATGGACCAAAGTGTTTCCATTGAATTGTTCAATGGTTTTGTTCCTGAGTGGAATTTATTTCCTGTCTAGTATGTATTTTGGTTTTGATAGGAATTCTCCCTCCAGTTCCACCTGGATCACAGACCATTCAATTATATGATTAGAATCATGTACATATTTATTCAATAATGAAACATGGAAAACATTATGCACTTTTATTGTGGGAGGAAGTGCTAGTCTATATGCTACAGGTCCCACTCTGTCCATAATTTCAAAGGGTCCGCAAAACTGAGGTGCTAGCTTTGCACAAGTTCCCATTCTCAAGGAAATTCTTCTTGGTCTAATTTGAAGATACACATGATCCCCTACTTTGAACTCTCTAGGAGTCCTATTTTTGTCTACGTAGCTCTTCTTCATGTCTCAAGCTACCTTTATATTCTATTTTATTTGAACTATTTGTTGTTCCGTTTCTTTTAATAGTTTCTCCCCAATGGTTATTTTGTCTACTGGGTTATTCCAACTGATTGGAATGTTGCACTGTCTACCATAGAGAGACTCAAAAGGGCTCATCCTCAATGAATATTGATAGCCATTGTTATAAGTGAACTCTACTAGTGGTAGGTAGTCTTCCCACTTCTTGGGATGATGCATAACATGCATCCTTAACATGTCCTCTAATACCTGATTTACCCTCTTTGTTTGTCCATCCGATTGAGAGTGATAGGTTGTACTAAATAGTAATTTAGTCTCAAAACCAACAAACAAATATTTCCAAACATTTGAAGTAACATTTGTATCCATGACATATATGATCTCCTTAGGCATGCCATGTAGTCTAAATATTTCTTTAATGAGATATTGACAATATCTATTTCCTTGCAAGTTGAATTTACAGGAATGAAGTGAGCAACCTTGCTCATCTTATCCGAAATTACCATAATAACATCATTTTGTTTGGTTGATTTAGGAACCCCTATGTTGAAATCCATGGAGATGGTCTCCCATTTCCACTCTGGAATTGGTAGTGGATGAAACAACCCCGCTGGTTGCATGTTCTCCACCTTAACCTGTTGACATTCTAAGCACTTAGCCAAGTAGTCAGCTATGTCCTTCTTCATCCTCAGCCAATAGAATAGTTTATTGGTGGTTGTGATCATTTTCTAATAACCAGGGTGACCAATGTATGGTATTTTATGTAGTTCATCCATTATGAAATTATTCAAGTCGTCACAATTTGGGATATACAACCTACCTTTGTAAGTTAGCAGACCATCATTCAACAATTGATAGCCCTTATACTTCATCCTTGTGGGCTCTTGCTCTAAGCATGCTTTCACGGTTTTGAAAAACTCATATACTTCTTGTGCACTTCTGACTCTCTCCTTGATGTCTTACCCACAGGTGCTCACAGCTGCCAAGTTTATCACTTTCATACTTCTACTGAGGGCATCAACCACTCTATTTTCCTTTCCCTTAATATGTTTAATTTCAAAATCAAATTCACTAAGGAGAGCCACCCACCTAGCTTTCCTAGCATTGAGTTTGGGCCGGTCAAACAAATATCTCAACCCATTGTGGTTCGTCATAAGTATGAAACTTCTTCCTAAGAGGTAATGCCTCCACATTTTTTAAGCATGTACTATGGAATCCAATTCCAAGTCATGGGTCACATAATTGATTTCATGTTCGTTTAACTTTTTGGATTCATAACAGATTGCATGCCCTTCTTGCATGAGGACTCCTCCGAGTCCTTCCTTGATGGCATATGTACACACCAGGAAGTCCCAATGTGGGTCTGCAATTTTCAGTACTGGCACATTGGTTAAAAGGTGTTTTAGTTGGTGAAAACTCTCCTCACATTCTACGGTACAAACAAACTTAACTCCGTTTTTATGTAGGGAGGTGGTTGTGAAACCAATCTTGGAGAACCCCTTTATGAACCTTCTATAATATCTTGCTAGGCCCATAAAGGATCTGATATTAGAGACATCCTTGGGTGTAGGCCAATCAATAATGGCTTTGATCTTGTCAGGGTCAACTGCCACTCCTTCCTCAGTGATGACATGGCCTAAGTAATTAAACCTTTTTGAAAATAAATCACACTTACTAAAATTTGCATAGAGTTGTGTTCTCTTAGCACTTGAAGAACTAACTTGAGGAGTTCTTCCTGCTCTTCCCTACTCCTAAAATAGATCATAATGTCATCTATGAAGACCAACACAAATGTTTCCAAGAATTTACTGAGTACATTATTCATCAGGCACATAAAGGTGGATGGTGCATTGGTAATCCCAAATGGAACCACCACAAATTCATAGTGCCCATATATTTTCCTAAAGGTTTTTTTATGTATGTCTTCATCCTTAATTCAGACTTGATGATATACAGATGCTAAGCGAATTTTGGAAAATATTGTAGCACCCCTTAGCTGGTCAAATATGTCATCAATTATTGGCAAGGGATACTTATTCTTAATGTTCATCTTGTTGAGTTTTCTATATTCTATGCACAACCTGAGGGTGCCATCCTTCTTCTTTACAAAAAACAATGGTGCGCCCCAAGGGGACACACTAGGTCGAACGTAACATTTTTCCAACATCTCCTTCAGCTGCATTTTGAGCTCAACTAGCTCTGGTGTACTCATTCTATAGGGTGCTTTGGACATTGGTACCGCTTCGGGTACAAGTTATATTGAGAAATCAATATCTCTTCTTGGAGGTAGACCTAGTACCTCTTATGGAAACACATATTTGTACTCTCTTAATATAAGGTGGTGTTCTAAACTTGTGTTACTATCATCAACATAGTTTAGTACTTGTATTGCATACAAAGGACATCCTTTTCTACAATACTTATTCACTTGAAGGGACGAGATTGTCTTACTGAGACAGGTTTTTGAATTCCCTGTAGGGTTCTTTTCTCCCCTTCCTCATCTTCTCATTATAAGGTTTTATGGTAATAGTCTAACTTGGATTTATGGGTAGCCAACTAATCCATGCCAAGTAGCATGTCATAAGATCCTAAGGGAAGTATGTTTAGATTTGTTTGGGTGGCTATCCCATTCATAGTGAATTGGCATGCTGGTAAGACCTTTGTTACCTTTCTTTTTGTTCCAGTGGCTAGATGTACCAGCCATGAATTAGCTTGTTTTACTGGATGCAACTTACATTTTTCAACAGTTTGAGGGGAAACATAAATCAGATTATAACCACGGTAAATCAAAATAGAAACATGATGGTTTGCAATCATACCTTCCATTTTCACCACTGAACCTTGGTGATCAACTTGTCTATTATTAAAGGCTGCATGAATTCGTGGCATGCTCCTGACCACATATTTGACCGTGGTAGCTTCCTGGATGTTGTAGATGATCCTATTGTCATGTTGTCTATGTCGGCAATCCCTTAACAAATTTTCTTCTCTGTAGCCCCAACACTTCAAGGATTCTCTCTTTGTATTATAAGTCTTTCCTGTGGATGATCCCAAGGGTTTATTTCCACTCTGAGATGGGAAAATTTTCCAATACACACTTTTAGTATAAAGGCTCATCTTAGAGCCTTTCCCATGGTTCTTAAATCTTGGGGGTTTAAAACCCTTCTTCTTGAATCCCAATTTTCTTTCCTTTTCCCAATCCTTATGAGGTTATTCCTTATGTTTTTATTTCTCGTAGTAGTATCTTTCCTTCCTAATGGTGTCTTCTAAGGTCTTAGGTTCATCAAACCCAATCCTGTCTTGAAACTATTGAGGCAGTCCACTAATGAACCATTGCATCTTCATCTTTTCATCCTTAATGTAAGGTACATACCTTATCAACTGAAGAAAATTGTTGACATACTCATCCATGGTGAGCTTTCCTAACTTGATTTCATAGAACTTCTTAGTCTTTTCACCATAGTACCTCTTAGATAGGTACTTCTTCTTGAAATATTTCTCAAATTTATTCCATGAAAACTCCTTCTCATGGATTTCTTTCACATTGCTAAGGTCCTCCCACTATATGGAGGCCTTTCCATTCAAGTTGAATATGGCTATTTGAGCCTTTAAGTTTTCAGAGTAGTCATGGACTCTGAATTACTTCTTTAGGCCAAGTAGCCAAGCTTCTGCTTCTTCCCTCTTCGTAATTTCCCCATCAAAAGTGGGTGGCCTAGATTTCTTAAATTCTTCAGGGCCATGGATCTTAGCTATTTTTCTCCTTTTTTATTCTCCCCTAAAAAGGTGAACTAGTCCCATTGCTAGACAATTCCTTGGAACTGTCAGTTTCCTCACTAGAAGATTCTCCGGGTGAACTCTCAACGTTAGCATGCTTCTTAGTTACATGTTGGGCCTTCTTTGAGGTGCTTCTTCTCCTGTTTCTATTTTCAGGGCCATGATTTTGTATCTCAGGTGGACTTTGGTTTTTCTTAGTATTATGTCTGTCCACATTACTGGCCATTGGCCCATGTTGCAACTGCCTTTGTATGTATGATAGGATTTACAACATGAATGCATTAATTTTAGTTTTTTTCCTGTTCTTTTATCAGCCTTTCATTGTCTTCCTTACAACTTTGTAATTCTTCCATAAGGATTCTTACAATTTCAACTAAATCTGGAGGGGTTTCCACCACCCTCCTCTCATCAGATTCTTTGTCTCTATTATGTAAGATTTCTCCAAATTCATGACGTGTCACCATTATTTACGATGTGGTTTCCTTGTTGTCCACTGACTGTTTGAATGTTCATAACAACATTTTCCATTAGTCAGTTGTCCTCAAATTTTATGAACAACACAACAATTTTTTTGTAAGATAAAGTTAGCTTAATTATTCCACATTCAACATCAACATGCAGTTCATATTTAAAACATGTAAACACAATAGAAGATCTCACTCTTTCTATTAGTAAGGCTTAAATAAGCTCTTACAAGTGGGCAGGGTAGGGTGCCCTACCCCTTAAAGGTTTTTTATTAATAGTTATTCCGCTCTTTCATGAACCCAAGTACAACAAGTGTTGTTTCCCACTTTGATACCAATTTATCACACACATGATCCCCTAAGTAGACTTTTAAGGGATGGGGGTATAAATTTTCCACTTTCCTACAACTCCCTGAATTCCTCGAATGAGGACATCGTCGTTGTGTGCTCACTGAGATATTTCCAGCGACTAATACCTTGCCCAAAATCGAGCTCTGGCCTGAAAGTTATAGCCTTTCAAAATTTCCATGGTGTCATTGGCCAATGGCCATCCCCTTCGACACGTGGCATCGATGTAGCTTCATCCTTCTCGTACCATCTGACATAGCAGGGTTGTGACCTAGTTCGTCACTCCCTAACGATGACGTAGTTATTGGTTGTAGGGAGTATCTCCTATTTTCACGAACACTGACCCTTCGAACCTCCATCGTTCTTGTACAGGTTTACAACATCCGGGAAGACACGAAGTCCCAAAGTCTCCTTCTTCTACACAATATAAGGTGGAGCTCTATCCACCCTTATATCCGACGGTTGAAATTTTTTTGTACTTAACGCATTGTTTAGACTTGACAAAGGGGGGGTCCCACACCTAACTCATGATGCCACATGGAACCATCCAGGCACACCACATCACCATAGCATACGTGGGTCTGTCTAATTGGAGCTGGACACTACAACATGGGAAACTTCGACACTTCTGTGTTTTAAACCACCTTCCTACATCCTCGAGTTTTCCTGGACCCCCGGATTCCCAAAGTTCCAGACTCTCAAAGAGGGCCCACGCATGTAGATACGATGATACTTAAGGATAATCACAAGATTTATTTAATCTCGATAATTAAATAATCTTCCGGTCTTCGGCCATAGCCAAGGCTACACTCTAATTCAAACTCTCGAAGTCCTGAAGTCACATGGACCGTTGACCTGAGATCCTTTGGGATCCTTCTTGGTTGTTTGATAAAAAACAATGGAAGGGTGGAATAAGTAGGAGTATTGACCGACAACATCTGGTCTTCACTACTTTGTGACTTCCTTGCCTAGTAATACTCTATAGAGGTTGAAGGATGCATGGTTATATGAGCAGTGAATTCGCAAAGTAGAAAAATCTCGTCCATCATCTGATGAGGTAGATGGTTTGAGTGTCATATCCATCTTCGATCCATAAGAGGATGATGATGATGATTATACTGTTTATCTGTGATCATGATCAATGGTGTAAAAGGTCCCCATGACTGAGGAGTTGGTTAGGGTTTAATAAGGAGGCAGATCCCACGGTAATAGAGAAGAAACTGCCAGTTGTCTGTCAAACCATCAGGTAATCGTTATTTTATTTTTCCTTCGGCATGATTAGAGTGTTGTGTGTTTCAAACATCTTGGAGTTCCAGACCTCCGAACTCCCAAATCCCGAACAACTTAGCTCCTTTTGAGCATAGCGAAGGGTTCTATAACCCTGGTCATATGAGACTTTGACAAACCCCAGTGGGATACACTCTTAAATATTATCCAAGATTTTTTTAAGTCCATGGACTCGAGCCTATGGTCACTTGGGAGAATCATTTGAAGGAATCTCCCTCCATTTACAAAACTCAAATTCTATAATGGAAAAAAGGGATTTCGAGGGTTTGACGAGTTCAGGACAGTCCTGTAGAGTCCGTCCCAACTCTGTATTCATGGACTCAATCCTCAGACAATTATTTTTAGGATTAGCACGTATGGATCCAGACAGGAATTCAAATATCCATTTCCCCCTAAATTCATTTAAAATAAACCTGTTCATAATAATCCTCTTTTCTAAACAGGAGTAAGTATAAAACCATTAACAAAATATAATATTCAAGCTTTACTTCAAAATTCCCAGGCCTCCAGACCTACAGAGCCATAGGTTATACCATTCAAACAAGATAAAATATTATTTTACATGTGACTCAAGAAAACACGTATTACAACAAAACCAATCAATACAATATAAACCCATAATTTCACTTATCTGAAACCTTGAAATTAGTTGGCAACTACTGAAAGGGGTGCCCTTTTTCACCCAATCGTAGGCACAGTTTCTCTTGGAGTATTCCTCAACTGACCACCCCTATCTAGATCATGATTCCATAAGAGGAACTCTCCTTAATCTCAACAACAACAAGGGACAAAGGTTACTCTCCTTTTCCCACAGGAACCTGGTAGTCCAATTTTCTATCCACCAAGCAAGGGATCCTACTGTGATTTCTCATTTAATCACCACAACTTCGTTTATCAACTTGATTAGAAAACAATGTCCAAACATTTCTGTAACGAGAACAACTTATTTTTTCAGTTCTCTTTCTTAACCAAAGAGCCTCCCATGATCCTCGTTGGTTTTTATTTGGATTATGTGGTTTTGCTAAGATAACCTCAATGCAAAGAATGAGCATGTTGTTTAAAGAATTGTAAAAAAAGTCAATTATGTAGTATAAATTTAAATAAAACAAGGTTTAAATGTTTAAAAGGAATAAAAATAATTAAAAAAATATAATTAGTAGAAATAGGTTTGTTGTGCTTTCTAATTGGGAAATATTAGATTAGTTTCTTGGAATTGTTCCTTTGGGTGCTTAGTATTTACCTTTTTTTTTTTTCTGTGAAAGTTTTTGGCTTGAATTATTAGTAAATACAAGGAGTGTATATAGTATTGCGAAGGCATGATGATTTTATCAACAAAAAAGAGGACATCTACATTCTCAGTGACTACTAAGGTCCATGATCTTAGGGGATTTGATATTTCAAAGGGGATTGAGGGTCCATCAGGGACTTTTGAAATATTCTCCTTTGAAGAAGCTTGATATTGTATTAAATGTATTGAAGGATGTTCTTTCAAAGAGTCCCGATAGGTCTTACCTTCAAAGTATTGATCAAGGAAATCTTTAGATTGGACATGAAAGGTGTTTTGAATAAGGGAAGATGGACCAATATGTATGAATTCTTTTGAATACGATAAGGTAAGATCATTTGAAGGGGGAAATGTGGTAAGTATTAGGAAACAAGATGAACTTCCATGCTAAACCTTCCAGAAGAGAGGAAGAAACATTTAAACAAGAAATTAAATGACACAACAAACACATAATACACACATATTTTACCCTAGAAACGCAATCCAAGAAAACCAACATTCCTTGAGCGTTCTTCTCTCTTGTTGTCATATTCATTCAGAATAAAAGGTTACATGCCTAACAAGACACAGTCGACATCATACATTCTTTCTTTACAAAAGAACAACCTTGTATCCAATTCGGTTTACATCTACATGACCAACAACCTCTACGATTTCATCATCTTTTACAACACTACCACACACCTTCTTTATTAGCTTTACAATAGGAAAAATCCGAAAGAAAAGGTGCCCAAAAACTATTACATATCCATGCATATCATTGGCTACAAATCATGTGAATCTCTAGATTCTATTACAGTCGACTACCAAATCAGATTACCAGTCAACTACCAGTTGGCCTTCATTCGGTCTTCAGTCAGTTTCCACATGCCCACTTTCCTACCTCTTGTTGGTTGACCTCTTCGACTTTTTGTTGATGTATTCAACTTCAAATTTACCTGGTAGAAGCACCTCGACCTTCAACTAGTTGTCGATTCATTTGACTTCGTATGTACCCACTCAAACCACCTCGACCTTCAACTTGTTGTTGATTCCTTCAACTTCGTCTTTACCCAGTTGAACCACCTCGACCTTTGACTTGCGATTGATTCCTTCGATTGTCAGTCGATCCACCTCGACTAGAATTTCACTACAAAAAATATAAAAACCCACCATTCTCCCACTTGTTGTTTTGTTTTCTGAAACTGGGAGATCTCTGAACTCTTGTTCACAGACCCAAGGAAACAATGCCCATTGCCTCTCTTCACTAAGAAAACTTCAAAACATTCACAGATGTGGTCAAAGAGTCTGCTATGTTTTTCAACATGTCTACTTTCTTTAGCAACACCTTGTTGCTTTCCACGATGTCTTTCACAAAATGGTATTGCACATCAATGTGCTTAATCTTAGAATGGTAAGCAGGGTTCGTTGCCAATAATATTGTGCTTTGACTAGAACTAGATTTCTTAAAAGAACCTTTGAAACCATATTGCTTCTTTACTTCCATGAGTGGCTATCATGTATTCAACTTCTGTTGTTGACAAGGCTACGACTGCTTGTCGCTTACTCATCCAACGAATTTCTCCATCGAACATATTGAAGACATATCCACTAGACTACCAACAAAACTAGACATATCGAGTGCAAACCATCACATACATTAGACTACTAACAACACTTGCATAGGGAACATGTTCCATGTCCTTTATTTCATCCCGTGTCCTTGGAAATTGCTCAATAGTTAGCCTTTCTCCCATAGGAATTGGCACCTTCACAGGTTTACAATCCTTCATGTTGAAACGTTTCAAGATTGTTTCAATATACTTCATCTGGTTCAACCAGATATTTCTAGTTTCTTGATCTCTATTGATACCCATTCCCATAATAAATTTCATTGTAGGGAGATCCTTCATGTCAAACTTGGAGGATAACTTCTTCTTCACCTCCTTTATTGTGTTCATGATGTTCCCAATCAACAACATGTCATCGACATACAATGCTACATATATGAAATGCCCACCTTCTTCTTTGGAATATATGTAGTGATCAACTTTTCTTCTCACAAACCCCAAACTAAGGATGCATGTGTCAAACTTTTGGTACCGCATCCTTTGTGATTGCTTTAGACCATAAAGGGATATTTTTAGTTAGCACACCAATTCTTTCTTTCCCTTTACTACAAATCCTTCAGTCTGTTTCATGTAGATTTCTTCTTCCAGGTCCCCATGTAGGAACACTGTATTTACATCCATATGTTCTATTTTTAGATCAATTGTTGCAGCCAGAGAAATTAGTACTATAATGGAATTTGATTATGCAATAGGGTAAAAAATGTCACCGAACTCGACTCCTTTGACTTGGGAATATCCTTTTGCTACTAGGGAAGATTTGAATTTCTTGACTTGACATATTGCATTCATATTCTTCTTGAATACCCATTTTCTACCGACAAGTTTTCTTCCACTAGGTAAGTTTTCTTCCACTAGGTAATTTGGCTAAGTCCCATGTCTCATTCTTGTAATGTATGTAACTGATTGAGGACACTATATGTGTTGGTGAGATTTTTTATCGATTCGCTAGATCCTTCTTCCTTGTTCTTCAACACAAATCCTTCTACAACCTATTACAACAACTTGCACTTAGCTCTACAAGCCTCTTACAATCATGCACAGAGCATTTACAATCCACATCCGATCACACAGATCTAACTACTAGCACTAAGCCATCGACCATTCTTACATTGCCTAAGTATCTATTTATACATTACAAAAGTGGGCCTAAGCGTGGGTAAACCCATGGGTCGACATCCCTTTCCCATTACATTAACCCAAAACCTTAAAAGAGGCCCAAAAGTGGATCGAGATCCCATGATCTCTACTTCGCTTGGCGCTCCTTCTTCTACTAGCTGTCGAAGTCCCAAAATAGGTCAAAATGACCAAGGTTATCCCAAAACTTGGTCAAGGGCCAAAAAATATACACTGT
Source organism: Picea engelmannii (assembly GCA_009831015.1). NCBI lineage: Eukaryota > Viridiplantae > Streptophyta > Pinopsida > Pinales > Pinaceae > Picea > Picea engelmannii. The sequence continues at coordinate 767,406 of ML794214.1, read as the reverse complement.
TTTCCTTGATGCAAGATCCCAAAGATTATATCCTTTCATTCCTTCTTTGTATCCAATGGAAATACACTTGACTTCCTTCTTGTCCAGCTTGCTCCTCTTTTCCTTGGGAACATGCACAAATGCATCACAGTTAAATACTTTGAGATGTGAGACTGAAGGCTTCATACCAGAACATACCTCACACGGAGCCATGTCGACTAACTCCGACGAAGGAGACATATTCAATAGATATTTTGTAGTGTCGACTACCTCCACCTAGAATTATTGTGTGATCTCAACACCACTTAGCATGCTCCTTTCCTTGTCCATCAACATTCTATTCGTTCTCTCAACAATTTCATTTTGATGTGGGGTATATGGTGTGGTATTTTTGCATGCTATGCCACACTACCTGTAGAACTGATCAAATTCTTTTCCATAGAATTCACCACCATTGTTAGTTCTCAACACCTTAATCTTCTTATCTATCTGGTTTTCTACAAGATATTTAAACTCTTTGAATTTCTCAAAAACCTCTAATTTCTTCCTTAGGAATATATCCATATCTTCCTGGAAAAATCATCTATGACGGAGACATAATACAAGAGTCCACCAAGTGAAGGCACTAAAACAGGGCCAAACACATCACTATGAACCAACTCTAGAATCCCATATGCCCTTGTCGATCTAGATGGGAACCTTACCTAACTTTGTTTTCCATAAATACAATGTTCACAAAAGTTGACTTCTAAATTACAATCAGGAAAATCTTTGACCATACCTTTTTTATGCATAGCTGGAAGTACTTTTTCTCCAATGTGTCCCATCCTCTCATGCCATAGCATGGTTGGGTCAACTTTATGATGAATTTTAGAGTCAGTTTGAATCAACTTATCTCGATTCGAGTAAATTTGAGTCGAAGTTGAGTCAACTTTAGGAACAACGATGCTACTGCATTCGACCAAGTCAACACTCCCTAATAAATTGTATAGGGTTCCAATCCGAACTCCTTTCATTAAGACCATCACACCTCTGACCATCCTGCATGAATCCTTCTGAAATAGAGTGTGCACCCCTACATCACTGATTTTGCTGAGAAATATCAATTTTCTTGCCAAACCCATAATATGTAGCACACCTGGAAGGGTTCTACTCCTCCCATCCTACACTATCAGTCAAAATCTTCCTTGTTCGATAAATTTGGCTATCGAGTCGTCCCTAAGAAAACATCTCCTCCTTCATATTGTTCATATTCACATAACCATTCTCTATGTGGTGCCATATGATAGGATTCTCCTGAGTCAATCAACCAAACATCTTGATCCGACTGTGTACTGGTCGACGCCAAGTACACATCGCCTTCCTTATCTGGAGTCATATTTTTCTCAGTTGATTTCTTCTCGTTAGATCATGTACTAAATTCCATTGCCTTCAACTTGTAGTCCCTTTTGTAACTCCTAATTTTACCTCATTTCCAATATCTTGTTGTCGACTGACCAGGGGATTTAGATCTACCCTTCGACTTAGAACTTCTACTAGAGAATTTTCCTTTATCTCTATCAACTGGTCGACCCCTTACCACTGATGCATCTTTGTTCGATCCTTCCATGTTCTTCTTTCTCATTTATTCTAAAAGTAGAGATGTAACCACGTATTCAAGAACTAATGTGGTTGTGTTACTTGTCAGGCTGCTAAATTGTAGCTTTTAAGTGTCCTGAATCACTAAATTGTCAAACCAGGGTTGGTATACTTCGAGCTGATACACAGTATGTGCAGGCAAGCGTCTAGTCTTTTATTCGAATGCTATCCTAAAAATAAAGC
>ML794214.1:733097-765506 GCA_009831015.1 Picea engelmannii | reverse complement strand
GATACCTTAGGTGACCCCTTTGAGTGGGAAAGGGCTGTTGATTATAGCAAAAGGAGGTCAAAAAGGGTGATACTGGCATATAGTTGGAGGTCAATGGTAAGTAGTATGGGCGAAGAACATAGTCAAAACCGGGGACCAACATTACTCCCTATATCCATGAATAAGATATCCCAGGAGTCTAGAAAATAACATAATAGTATAACACATTTCCCCTCCTTAGTGATTTTAATATCCATAGAAGATAACTGGATCAAAATGGTATTAAATGCATTTAAATGCTCAGTCACTGAACTTCCCTCACTCATCCTTAGAAGATACAATGTATTTCTAAGAAACAACTTATTTACCAAGGGTTTCAACTAGTACAAGATTCCTAACGTATTGTCCCACAGTTTCTTGGCCGAATATTCACCTGAGACATTCAATAGTACCGAATTTGTAAGACAAATTTGAATCATACTCCTTTCCCTTCTCTTGATTTTCTCCCATTCTTCTGTCGGCATACTTATCGACATGGTACTTGGACATACTGTTGTCCATTGTTCTCGATATATAAGGAGATCTTCAATTTTAAGCCTCCAAAGCTCAAAATTCCGGCCATTGAATTTTCCGATCTCTATTCTCAAGCTGCTCGCCATTCTTTAACACAATTTTTAAAGATTTATGACTTACGACTCTTACTGAACCTATGGTTTAGCTCAGATCCAAGGTTGTTAAACCAAGCTCTGATACCACATGTTAGGAAATGAGAAACACTTCCATGCTAAACCTAGCATAAGAGAGGAAGAAATATTTAAACAAGAAAGTATTTAATGACACAACAAACACAGAGTACACATATATTTTACCCTGGAAATCTAATCTAGGAAAACCAACATTCCTTGAGTGTTCTTCTCTCTTGTTGTCTTATTCATTCAAAATAAAAGGTTACATGCCTAACCTTGGTCCACACCTAAGACAAAATTGACATCATACCTTCTTTCTTTACACAAGAGCAACCCTGTAGCCAATTCGAATTACATCTACATGACCAACAACCTCTATGATTTCATCATCTTTTACAACATTAAAACATGCCTTCTTTATCGGCTTTACAATAGGAAAAAAGATAAAGAAAAGGTGCCAAAAAATGGTTACAAATCCACACAGATCATTGGCTACAAATCCTATGAATATCGGGATTATGTTACAGTCGATTGCCAAGTCGGATTACCAGTTGAGTACTGGTCATCCTTCATTCAGTTTCCACATGCCCTCCTATCAATCTCTTGTCGATTGACCTCTTCGACTTTGTATTTACCTAGTCGAACCACCTTGACCTTTGACTTGCTGTCGATTCCTTCGAATTCATCTTTACCCAATCAAACCACCTCGACCTTCGACTTGATTTTGATTCCTTCAATGTTGTCTTTACCCATTCAAACCACGTCGATTCCTTCAACTTGCTATTGATTCCTTCATCTTCATATTTACCCGGTCGAACCACCTTGAACTTCGACTTGTTGTCGATTCCTTAGACTTCAACTGTCAGTCAATACACCTCAACTAGAATTTCATCGCAAAGAATATAACAACCCAATAGTAAGGAAACAAAAGGGATCCAAATTAGTAGAAATGAAGAGGAGAAAGGCAACAAAAAAAACCCTTATTTTGATAAGGCTATAAACACTGGGCCTTCGGCTCTTTGTCATTCTTGTATAGGTTTACAACATCCCCGGAGACCCAAATTCTCGAAGTCTTCTTCCGCTCTAGAATCTATGGTGGAGCTCTATCCACCCTTATATCCGGCGGTTGAAATTTGTCTGTACTTAATGCATGGTTTAGACTTGACAAAGAGGGGGTCCCACACTTAAATCATGATGCCACGTGGAACCATCTAGGCACACCACATCACCATAGCATACGCATGTCTGTCTAATTGGAGGTGGACACTACAACATGGGAAAATTTGGCGCTTTGATGTTTTAAACCACCTTCCTACATCCTCAAGTTTTCTTGGAGCCCCAGATTCCCAAAGTTCCAAACTCCTGAAGAAGGCCCACACACGTAGCTACGACGATACTTAAGGCTAATCACAAGATTTCTTTAATCCTGATAATTAAATAATCTTACGGTCTTTGGACATAGACAAGGCTACACTCTAATTCAAACTCTCGAAGTCCTAAAGTCACATGGACCGTTGACTTGAGATCCTTCGGGATCCTTCTTGGTTGTTCGATCAAGAACAGTGGAAGGATAGAATAAGTAAGAGTATTGACCGACATCATTTGATATTCACTACTTCGTGACTTCCTCAGCCGGTAATACTCCTTCGAGGCTGAAGGATGCAAGGTTATATGAGCCGTGAATTCATGAAATAGTGAAATCTCATTGACTGTCTGATGAGGTAGATGGTTCGAGTGTCTTATCCATCATCGATCCATAAGAGGAAGATGATGAAAATTAAACGATTGATCTGTGATCATGATCAACAATGTATAAATCCCCCATGACTAAGGAGTTGTTTAGGGTTTAACGAGGAGGCAGATCCCATGGTAACGGATAAGAAACCACCAGTTTTCGGTCAAACCATCAGGTAACTGTGCCCGCAGGTTTCCTTTGGAGGGATTAGAGTGTCATGTGGTTCAAACATCCCAGATTCCCGGACCTTCGAAGTCCTGAATCCTGGAAAACTTAGATCCTTTTGAGTGTAGCGAAGGGTTCTAGGACCCTAGTCATATGGGACTTTGACAAACCCTAGTGGGATACACTCTTAAATATTATCCAATATTTGGTTAAGTCCATGGACTTGAACCTATGGGTACTTGGGAGAATGGTTTGAAAGAAGCGCCCTCCATTTATAGAACTCGAATTCTATAATGGAAAAAAAAGGATTTTGAGGGATGGATGAGCTTAGGACAATCCTGTAGAGTTTGTCCCGACTCTGTATTCAAGGACTTGATCCTTGGAAAATTATTTTGAGGATTGTCACGTATGGATCTAGACAGGAATTCAACTCGCCATTTACCCCTAAATTCATTTAAAAGAAATTTGCTCATAACAATCCTCTTTTCTAAACATGAGTAAGTAGAAAACATTAATGGAATATAATATTCAAGCTTTAATTCAAAATTCCTAGGCCGCGAGGCCTACAGAGCCATAGATTTTACCATTCAAACAAGATAAAATATTATGCTAGCATCTGACTCAATAAAACACTTATTACAACAAAACCAATCAATACAATATAAACCCATAATTTCACTTATCTGAAACCTTGTAATTAGTTGGCAACTGCTAAAAGGGGTGCCCTTTTCCACCCAACCGTAGTCATAGTTTCTCTTGGAGTATTCCTCAACTTTCCATCCCCTAGCTAGATCATGATGCCATGAGAGGAACTCTTCTTAATCTCAACAACAACAAGGGACAAATGTTACTCTCCTTTTCCCACAAGAACTTGGAAGTCCGGTTTTTTATCCATCAAGCAAGGGAGTCTATTGTGATTGCTCATTCAATCACCACAACTCGGTTTATCAGCTTGAGTATAAAACACTGTCCAAGCATTATTGTAACTAAAACCACTTAATTTTTCAGTTCTCTTTCTGAACGAAAGAGCCTCGCATGCTCCTCTTCTTATTTTTTTGTTCCTCCGACCCATGCATGTGTATCTTCTACCCTCTGCCCATGATTTTCCTTCCTTTTATTTCATTCCTCAACAATATTTCATGGGTCAGATCAGGAAGTTTCCAGATGGTACTCTTCCCATCTCCTCATTGACCCTTGAGGAAGACTTCCCAACTACCGACCTGACTGGTAATTAATTTTTCTAGGCCAAAAGGTTGTTTTGGGTCTGTGCAATTTATATCTAGAAAAGTATTGACCTTGTATGAGTCATATCACCATTAGTGGTTCCCCTTACCATCATTATCAAACATCTTGATCTATTTGGCAACCATCTTTCAATAGTCATGCCACAATTTCCTTTTATTAATTAAAGAGTATATACAATACCTTCTATAGCAAGGTTCATTGTCTATCCAACATTCATATAACAGATCTGTCCATAGTCTTTTTCACAATAATAATAATAATTTACAATCTGGGGGAAACATGGGTGTTACAATCCCCTCCCCCTTAAAAGGAACACTGCCCCCGTGTTCTACCAACCACTGTGGTTTTTATGTACAATAATGAAAAAAAATGGGTATGCATGTTTCATGGGATCCTCCAATTCCCATGTAGCTTCATATGGACCAAAGTGTTTCCACTGACTTATGCAATGGTTTTTTTCCTGAGTGGAATTTATTTCCTGTCTAGTATGTATTTTGGTTCTGATAGGAATTCTCCCTCCAGTTCCCCCTGAATCACAGACCATTCAATTATATGATTAGAATCATGTACATATTTATTCAATAATGAAACATGGAAAACATTATGTGCTTTTATTGTGGGAGGAAGTGCTAGTCTATATGCTATAGGTCCCACTCCGTCCATAATTTCAAAGGGTCCACAAAACCGAGGTGCCAACTTCGTACAAGTTCCCATTCTCAAGGAAATTCTTCTTGATCTGATTTGAAGATACACATGATCCCCTACTTTGAATTCTCTAGGATTCCTATTTTTGTCTATGTAGCTCTTCTTCATGTCCCAATCTACCTTTAGATTCTGTTTTATTTGAACTATTTGTTGTTCCGTTTCTTTTAATAGTTTCTCCCCAATGGTTATTTTGTCTACTGGGTTATTCTATTTGATTGGAATGTTGCACTATCTACCATAGAGAGCCTCAAAAGGGCTCATCCTCAATGAATATTGATAGCCATTGTGATCCAGATTTTATGAGAAGAACGAAATTACTACATATTATTACCAGATGCTTAACACAGAATAACAGAGATACAGTAAAACTAGTTTTCTATTCAATAAGGAAATAAGCTGAAACTGTAAAATGCAGCGGAAAACAAGCTTGCTGGAATGGTGGCGGCTTATCTCTGAGAAGAGATGTGACGACTGCACTCATTCACAAGAAGATGATTACAATGAGGCTCTCAAGGCATTTTTACAATATACAGGAGTTTCAAAAACCCTAAACATCCAAAAACGTAACCCTAGGAGATGAAGCGCCAAAAGTCATGTGGGCCCCGTTTGGGTAAGTCAGTACATCAACTTCCCGGGGTCGTAACTTTTGCATATGATCTTCATTTTTGGCATATGATAACCCATTGGAAATACCTATCTAAGGACTACAACAGTTGCACAAAATTTCAACTGCAACATACCCCCAAAAACGTCGTTTAGGGCCTCAAAACGACTCCAAAAGTTCAGGACCCGAAAAACTGCTAAAAATAGTAAATTATCAAAATTGCGAGAAAACTGTTTTGAGCCAGCTGGAAAATGTGGGTGGCCACCGATATACACCTGGATCAATCCTCCATCCTTAGGAAGCAATGGTCTCCATTGCGTTGAGTTCCCCCATCAAATGAGGAAATTTTTGTTGAATTTGGCCCCAGCCGAGCCACTTGCCTTGGTGCAGGAGCTGCCCTGCTTTGACGACTCGATAAAGCTGGATCCTTTGTTGTTAAGTGACCTTGATCTGTGTGTCCGCAATCTGATCACTGGATGCCTGTTGTATGCAGTCGGGGTTGAGCTCTATTGGTGTCATTTATTCTGCTACGTCTAAGGTGTCCAATAATTGTGGGAAATAAGGCCGAAGGAGGTCCATGTTGAACACTGGGTGCAGGCCAATGAAAGGAGGAATGTTGAGCACAAAATCATTATCCCCCACAACCTTGGTGATGGTGTACGGTCCATAACGGAGTGGGAGAAGCTTCCGATGGGGTCTTGTATGACGTTCTTTCTACAAGTGCAACCAAAATTTGTCGCCCACCTAAAACTTATGTGGAACATGATGTTGATCATGGCGTTGCTTATACTTGTCATTGGACTTTTGTAGGATATCCTAAACCTGTTGGAGGATGTGATGGATCCTCTCAATGAACTGTGTGGCTTTTTTAGCCTCAATTGGAGCAGGAGAGGAGTCAGTCGAGCTGACTGCAAGGGGAAGTGCAACATCTATGGGACCCAATGGTTGGGATCCCAACCCCACCTGAAAGGGGTTGTGGTCGATTGAGCTATGTAGGTCTCGGTTGTAGCTATGTTGGACATAGGGAAGTCTTTCATCCCATGTGTGAGGGTGCTTGGAATTATACATGCGTAGGATATGCACGATCATTCGATTTACGACCTCGGTTTGGCCATCTTCCTGGGGGTGGAAGGTCGTGGATTTGGTGTGCTTGGTGTCTAGCAGTGACCAGAGGCTCGACCAGAATGTGATGAGAAATTGACTATCCCGATCTGAGACAATGGTTTGTGGGATTCCAAAATGTACCCAGACCCTTTCAAAGAAGATCTTGGCAATGGCTTCTCCTGTGATACTCTTCTTGCAATCAACCAAAATCGCCATCTTAGAAAAGCGATCAACAACCACAAAAACATAGTCATTTCCCCACTTGGTGGACGGGAGGCCCGACATGTAGTCCATTGAGATGGATTCCCATGGCCCATGAGGAGTAGGAAGAGGGGTGTGCAGGCCCTATTTCTTGGTGGTTGGTTTGGCAATAGTGCAGGCAGTGCAAGACCTGATATACTTGTTGACCTCCTGTTGAAGTTTCGGCCAGTAGAAATGTTTTTGTAGCATTTCCACTGTCTTTTCGACGCCGAAGTGTCCTGCCACCCGGCTGTAGTGGGATTCCCAGATCATCTTTGCTCGCTCACTTGATGGAACACATATATGGCCCAGTCGACACAATAACCCATCCTGAAGATGGAAATTATCGACAACTTCCTTTGCACCCAAAATTTGGTAGGTGGTGGTGAAGTCCAGGTCTGTCTCATAGAGTTGGGGCCATCCAGAGGTCTCATGGCCATAAGAGACTAGCACTGTGGTGAGTGCCATGACTAGTGGTCTGTTGAGGAAATTAGCGACGCGGTTGGTGCTTCCTGTTTTATACTTGATGTTGAGGTGGAATTGCTGCAAGTATGTGGACCACTTTTGATGGCGGTCATTCTACAATTTTCCTTGTGTCTGCATGAACTGCAATGGCTTATGATCAGTGTGGATGACTGTCTCCCTCCCAAGAATGTAATGTCTCCATTGGCGGCAGGCTTGCAAAATGGAGTACATTTCTTTGTCATAAGTAGGGTACTTACAAACAACATCTAATAGTGTCACACTATGATAGGCCACGAGGTGGCCGTGCTGCATGAGAATGACACCCACAACATAGTATGAAGCATCATTCTCAATCTCAAAGGGTTGTTGTAGGTCTGGTAGTGAAATTATTGGGGCTGAGCACAAGCGTTGCTTCAAATCATCGAACGCTTGTTGTTGGGGCTAGCCCCACGCAAATTTCACCTTACCACCACCCCCGGTTATTTGGCTGAGGGCCCATGCAATATGGGAGAATCCCAACACAAACCTGCGGTATAAATTGGCAAGGCCCAAGAAGCTCCGAAGCTCAGTGAGTGTGGTTGGGGTTGGCCAGTCACGGATGACTTGGATCTTGGCTGGATCCACATGTATGCCATATTTATCAATGATGTATCCTAGGTAATGGACCCTGTCCATGCCGAAGGAGCATTTTTTCAAGTTTGTGTATAGCTTGTGCTGCCACAGGGTGTGCAGAACCTGCTGAATATGCTACAAGTGTTCGGCCCAACTCTTGCTGTAAATGAGAATGTCATCCAGATACACCACTACAAAAGTATTGGTGAATGGTCATAGGATATTGTCCATCATCCTCATGAAAGCAGCTGGAGCATTTGTCAGACCAAAGGGCATGACCAACCATTCAAAAAGGACTTCCTTTGACTTGAAGGCGGTCTTCCATACATCAGTCTGTTCTATCGGGACCTGGTGGTATCCAGACTTCAGATCAATCTTACTAAAGTATTTGGCCCCCATGAGTTGATCAAGGAGGTCGTCGATTCGGGGAATCGGGTACCGGTTTCTCACTGTGATTTTATTCAGAGCCCAATAATAAGTCGCCAGGTTCCATCTTTCTTCTATACCAACACGATTGGGCTCCCACAAGGTGATGAGATGGGATGGATGTGCCCCTTGTGGAGCAATCCTTGGATCTGTCACTTGATATCCTCATTCTCTATTAGAGAGTGACGATAGACTGGCCCATTGGGGAGCAATGCGTCAGGGGTCATATCGATGGGGTGCTTGACCTGGAAGTGCAGAGGTATCCTGGTAGGTGAGGAGAAGATATCTGAGTATTCTTCCACGACCTTATCTACTTGCTTCTGTTGTGTGGAGAGGTCGACCGCAGAGACCCTAGATGTGGCTATGATTTTTCTCTCATTCTGAGAGTGAATCACGAAGAAGACAAACTTCCCCATTTGAGAGATGACCTTCCTGCATTGCTTAGCAGAGATCAAGGAAATAGCACTAGGTGGGACAACCTCGGGTATCCTGTACAATTTCATGTTCAAAGTAATAATAACACTACAAGGCCTAGACTCATATATAGCACGACGTTTCCATAAATAAGGTTGGCCCAAAAGAACATCACAAACTTTGAGAGGAGCAACATCACACAATACCTCATCTTTGAAGGGCTTGATGTCCTACGACAATCGACACCGTTGGTTGACGTGGAGATCACTTCCTTGGTAGAGCCATACAATGGTGTAGGGTTGTGGGTGAGGTGTTATCGACAGGGCCAACCGCTTGACGACCTCTACTGAGATGAGGTTCTTCTGGCTACCACTACCAATGATGAAGTGCAGCGAGGTTCCTTTTACCCACATCTGTGAATGGAAGAGGCACTCTCCTTCTTCTGGCTCGTCTGGTTCACCATGCTGGAGCTTAGTGGTAGAAACGGTGGCACTGGGTTTCGCGTCAATGACCCATCTTCCCCTTTCTGGTTCTGACTCAGAGGCAGAACCTGCATCTGATTCAGAGGCTTTCACTTCGGCCACCAACATCTTCTTTGAGGGGCAGTCAACAATGTTATGCCAAGGGCTCTTATGGAAGTCACACCACTTCCCGGTATCTTTCTTTGTCTTTTCGATGTCCTTCTTTGCTTGCAGCTTGGACTAGTTTTCCTGATACTGTCCATCTTTGCTCTATCCTTTGTTCTGTGGGTTGGGGCCGCCCTTTCCTATCTTTTGATGTGAGGGGTTCCCCGACCCAAATTTTCACGTCTTTTATTTGAGATTCTGCTCAATTTTGACGCCATATCGGTAGGCCGCACCCAAGGATGAGATGTCTAGAAATTCCATTTCAGTCTAGATGTATCTATGTAGAGCACCACGATACTTGAGCACCAGATGTCGCTCTGAATCTTTGATACCCAGATTGGTGTGCAAGGTATGGAAGATATTTGTGAAATCTGGCACAACTTGGTCTCTTTCTTGCCGCAGTGTGGTCCATTTGGTATACAAGTCGTCATAACTTCCGACAGGGTAGTATTGTTCCTTAATAGAATCCCTGAAGGATTCCCAGGTGGCCATGACTGTAAATAATGAGGGTTCCTCTATTTCCTTTTGCTCACAGAAAGTTTCCCACCAATATTTGACATGGGGAATGGATTTGAGGAGCGCAAAAGTAATTTTTTCTCTATTCAAAAATTTATGGACAGAAAAATACCCTTCTAGTAGATTCAACCACTTGTCTATAACATCTGCGTCTATCTGACCTTCAAATATAGGAATATAGAATTTTATTTGTACCTTGAAGGGGGCGGTGCCTCCGCTCGAAGAAGATGCGTCGCTTGTTGGTAGTCACCGAAGGATTTGCGCGAAATTATCCATCATCTCGTTCCTCTGTTGCATGAGGGATGCCTCAATCAACAATTTGAAAGGATCTCATGTCTTGTCATCTTTCTTTTCTCCTTCCATGAGAGGTCGCTTGGGTGTGCGAGAGCTTTTGTCCTCAAGAGAAACAAGCTCGAGACCTAACTCTTTGTACTTCGACCTCGTTGGGGACATGCATTAAGACGACAAGGAGAAGACTGCTCTGATACCATTGATCCATATTTTATGAGCAGAACGAAATGACTACAAATTATTACCAGATGCTTAACACAGAATAACAGAGATACAGTAAAACTGGTTTTCTATTCAATAAGGAAATAAGTTGAAACTATAAAATGCAGCGGAAAACAAGCTTGCTAGAATGGTGGCAGCTTATCTCTGAGAAGAGATATGATGGTTGTGCTCATTCGCAAGAAGATGATTATAATGAGGCTCTCAAGGCCTTTTTACAATAAACAGGAGTTTCAAAAACCCTAAACATCTAAAAACCTAACGCTAGGAGATGAAGCACCAAAAGTCATGTGGCCTCGTTTGGGTAAGTCAGTACATCAACTTCCTGGGGTCGTAACTTTTGCATACGATCTCTGTTTTAGGCATATCATTTGAAGGAATCTCCCTCCATTTACAGAACTCGAATTCTATAATGGAAAAAAGGGATTTCGAGGGTTTGATGAGTTCAGGACAGTCCTGTAGAGTCCATCCCAACTCTGTATTCATGGACTCGATCCTCAAACAATTATTTTTAGGATTAGCACGTATGGATCCAGACAGGAATTCAAATATCCATTTCCCCATAAATTCATTTAAAATAAACCCGTTCATAATAATCCTCTTTTCTAAACAGGAGTAAGTATAAAACCATTAACGAAATAGAATATTCAAGCTTTACTTCAAAATTCCCAGGCCTCCAGACCTACAGAGCCATAGATTATACCAGTCAAACAAGATAAAATATTATTCTAGCATGTGACTCAAGAAAACATGTATTACAACAAAACCAATCAATACAATATAAACCCATAATTTCACTTATCTGAAACCATGAAATTAGTTGGCAACTACTGAAAGGGGTTCCCTTTTGCACCCAATCGTAGGCACAAGTTCTCTTGGAGTATTCCTCAACTGACCACCCCCTAACTAGATCATGATTCTATGAGAGTAACTCTCCTTAATCTCAACAACAACAAGGGACAAAGGTTACTCTCCTTTTCCCACAGGAACCTGGTAGTCCAATTTTCAAACATCTTGGAGTCCCAGAACTTCAAACTCCCAAATCCCGGACAACTTAGCTCCTTTTGAGCATAGCGAAGGGTTCTAGGACCCTGGTCATATGGGACTTTAACAAACCCCAGTGGGATACACTCTTAAATATTATCCAAGATTTTTTAAGTCCGTGGACTCGAGCCTGTGGTCACTTGGGAGAATCGTTTGAAGGAATCTCCCTCCATTTACAGAACTCAAATTCTATAATGGAAAAAAGGTATTTGAAGGGTTTGACGAGTTCAGGACAGTCCTGTAGAGTCCGTCCCAACTCTATATTCGTGGACTCGATCCTCGGACAATTATTTTTAGGATTAGCACGTATGGATCTAGACAGGAATTCAAATATCCATTTCCCCCTAAATTCATATAAAATAAACCCGTTCATAATAATCCTCTTTTCTAAACAGGAGTAAGTATAAAAACATTAACGAAATATAATATTCAATATTTACTTCAAAATTCCTAGGCCTCCAGACCTGGAGAGCCATAGATTATACCATTCAAACAAGATAAAATATTATTCTAGCATGTGACTCAAGAAAACACGTATTACAACAAAACCAATCAATGCAATATAAACCCATAATTTCACTTATCTAAAACCTTGAAATTAGTTGGCAGCTACTGAAAGGGGTGCCCTTTTGCACCCAATCGTAGGCACAATTTCTCTTGGAGTATTCCCCAACTGACCACCCCCTAGCTAGATCATGATTCCATGAGAGGAACTCTCCTTAATCACAACATTGACCCTTGAGGAAGACTTCCCAACTACCAGCCTGACTGATAATTAATTTTTCTAGGCCAAAAGGTTGTTTTGGGTCTGTGAAATTTATATCTAGAAAAGTACTGACCTGGAAGGGGTCATATCACCATTAGTGGTTCCCCTTACCATCATTATCACACATCTTGATCTATTTGGCAACCCTCTTTCAATAGTCATGCTACAATTTCCTTTTATTAATTAAAAAATATATATAATACCTTCTATAGCAAGGTTCATTGTCTATCCAACATTCATATAACATATCTGTCCATAGTCTTGTTCACAATAATAATAATAATTTACAATCTGGGGGAAACATGGGTGTTACAATTCCCTCCCCCTTAAAAGGAACATTGCCCCGGTGTTCTACCAACCACTGTGGTTTTTATGTACAATAATGAAAAAAAAATGGGTATTCATGTTTCATGGCATCCTCCAATTCAAATGTAGCTTCATATGGACCAAAGTGTTTCCACTGACTTGTGCAATGGTTTTGTTCCTGAGTGGAATTTATTTCCTGTCTAGTATGTATTTCGGTTTTGATAGGAATTCTCCCTCCAGTTTCACCTGGATCACAGACCATTCAATTATATGATTAGAATCCTGTACATATTTATTCAACAATGAAACATGAAAAACATTATGCGCTTTTATTGTGGGAGGAGGTGCTAGTCTATATGCTACAGGTCCTACTCTGTCCATAATTTCAAAGGGTCCACAAAACTGAGGTGTCATCTTCGCACAAGTTCCCATTCTCAAGGAAATTCTTATTGTTTTGATTTGAAGATACACATGATCCCCTACTTTGAACTCTCTAGGAGTCCTATTTTTGTCTACGTAGATATTCTTCATGTCCCAAGATACCTTTAGATTCTATTTTATTTGAACTATTTGTTGTTCCGTTTCTTTTAACAGTTTCTCCCCAATGGTTATTCTGTCTACTAGGTTATCCCATCTGATTGGAATGTTGCATTGTCTACCATAGAGAGCCTCAAAAGGGCTCATCCTCAATGAATATTGATAGCCATTGTTATAAGCGAACTTTACTAGTGGTAGGTAGTCTTCCCACTTCCTGGGATGATGCATAACATGCATCCTTAACATGTCCTCTAATACCTGATTTACCCTCTTTGTTTGTCCATCCGTTTGAGAGTGATAGGATGTACTAAATAGTAATTTAGTCTCAAAACCAACAAACAAATATTTCCAAAAATTTGAAGTAACATTTGTATCCATGACATATATGATCTCCTTAGGCATGCCATGAAGTCTAAATATTTCTTTAATGGGATATTGACAATATCTATTTCCTTGCAAGTTGAATTTACAGGAATGAAGTGAGAAACCTTGCTCATCTTATCCACAATTACCATAATAACATCATTTTGTTTGGTTGATTTAGGAATCCCTGTGATGAAATCCATGGAGATGGTCTCCCATTTCCACTCTGGAATTGGTAGCGGATGCAACAACCTCGCTGGTTGCATGTTCTCCACCTTAACCTGTTGACATTCTAAGCACTTAGCCAAGTAGTCAGCTATGTCCTTCTTCATTCTCATCCAATAGAATAGTTTATTGGTGGTTGTGATCATTTTCTAATAACCAGGGTGACCAATGTATGGTATTTTATGTAGTTCATCCATTATGAAATTATTCAAGTCATCACAATTTGGGATATACAACCTACCTTTGTAAGTTAGCAGACCATCATTCAACAATTGATAGCCCTTATACTTCAGCCTTGTGGGATCTTTCTCTAAGAATGCTTTCACAGTATTGAAAAAATCATCTACTTCTTGTGCACTTTTGACTCTCTCCTTGATGTCTTATTCACAGGTGCTCAAAGTTGCCAAGTTTATCACTTTCATACTTTTACTGAGGGCATGAACCACTCTATTTTCCTTTCCCTTAATATGTTTAATTTCAAAATCAAATTCACTAAGGAGAGCTATCCACCTAGCTTTCCTAGCATTGAATTTGGGCTGGTCAAACAAGTATCTAAACCGATTGTGGTCTGTCATAAGTATGAAACTTCTTCCTAAGAGGTAATGCCTCCACATTTTTAAAGCATGTACTATGGAATCCAATTCCAAGTCATGGGTCACATAATTGATGTCATGTTCATTTAAATTTTTGGATTCATAACAGATTACATGCCCTTCTTGCATGAGGACTCCTCCGATTCCTTCCTTGATTGAATATGTACACACCAGAAAGTCCCAATGTGGGTTCTCAATTTCCAGTACTGGCACATTGGTTAAAATGTGTTTTAGTTGGTGAAAACTCTCCTCACATTCTGCGGTCCAAACAAACTTAACTCCCTTTTTATGTAGGGAGGTGGTCGTGAAACCAATCTTGGAGAACCCCTTTATGAATCTTCTATAATATCCTGCTAGGCCCATAAAGGATCTGATATCAGAGACATCCTTGGGTGTAGGCCAATCCATAATGGCTTTGATCTTGTCAGGGTCAACTACCACTCCTTCCTCAGTGATGACATGGCCTAAGTAATTAATCCTTTTTGAAAATAAATCACACTTACTAAACTTTTCATAGAGTTGTGTTCTCTTAACACTTGAAGCACTAACTTGAGGACTTCTTCCTGCTCTTCCCTGCTCCTAAAATAGATCAGAATGTCATCTATGAAGACCAACACAAATTTTTCCAAGAATTTACTGAGCACATTATTCATCAGGCACATAAAGGTGGGTGGTGCATTGGTAATCCCAAATGGAACCACCACAAATTCATAGTGCCCATATATTTTCCTAAAGGTTTTTTTATGTATGTCTTCATCCTTAATTCAGACTTGATGATATACAGACGCTAAGTCAATTTTGGAAAATATTGTAGCACCCCTTAGCTGGTCAAATATGTCATCAATTTGTGGCAAGGGATACTTATTCTTAATGTTCATCTTGTTGAGTTTTCTTTATTCTATGCACAACCTGAGGGTGCCATCCTTCTTCTTTACAAAAAAAGATGGTGCGCCCCAAGGGGACACACTGGGTCGAACGTAACATTTTTCCAACATCTCCTTCAGTTATAGTTTGAGCTCAACTAGCTTTGGTGTACTCATTCTATAGGGTGCTTTGGACATTGGTACTACTTTGGGTACAAGTTCTATTGAGAAATCAATATCTCTTCTTGGAGATAGACTTTGTACCTCTTATGGAAACACATATTTGTATTCTCTTAATATAAGGTGGTGTTCTAAACTTGTGTTACTATCATCAACATAGTTCAATACTTGTATTGCATACAAAGGAAATCCTTTTCTACAATACTTATTCACTTGAAGGGACGAGATTGTCTTACTGAGACAGGTTTTTGAATTCCCTGTAGGGTTATTTTCTTCCCTTCCTCATCTTCACATTATAAGGTTTTATGGTAATAGTCTAACTTGGATTTATGGGTAGCCAACTGATCCATGCCAAGTAACATGTCATAAGATCCTAAAGGAAGTATGCTTAGATTTGTTTGGGTGGCTATCCCATTCATAGTGAATTGGCATGCTAGTAAGACCTTTGTTACCTTTCTTTTTGTTCCAGTGTCTAGCTGTACCAGCCATGAATTAGCATGTTTTACTGGATGCAACTTACATTTTTCAACAGTTTGAGGGGAAACATAAATCAGATTATAACCACGATAAATCAAAATAGAAACATGATGGTTTGCAATCATACCTTCCATCTCCACCACTGAACCTTGGTGATCAACTTGTCTATTATCAAAGGTTGCATGAATTCGTGGCATGCTCCTGACCACATCTTTGACCGTGGTAGCTTCCTGGATGTTGTATATGATCCTATTGTCTTGTTGTCTATGTGGGCAATCCCTTAACAAATTTTCTTCTCTGTAGCCCCAACACTTCAAGGGTTCTCTCTCGTTGTTTCCCTCTTTGATACCAATTTATCACACACATGATCCCCTAAGTAGCCTTTTAAGGGATGGGGGTATAAATTTTCCACTTTCCTACAACTCCCTGAATTCCTCGAATGAGGACACCATCGTTGTGTGCTCACCGAGATCTTTCCAGCAACTAAAACCTTGCCCAAAATCGAGCTCTAGCCTAAAAGTTATAGCCTTTCGAAGTTTTCAGGGCGTCATTGACCAATGGCCACCCCCTTCAACATGTGGGATCAATGCAGCTTCATCCTTCTTATACCATTTGACATAGCAGGGTTGTGACCTAGTTCGTCACTCCCTAACAATGACGTGGTTATTGGTTGTAGGGAGTATCTCCTATTTTCACGAACATCGGCCCTTTGGCCCTTCGTCGTTCTTGTACAGGTTTACAACATCCGGGAAGACCCGAAGTCCCAAAGTCTCCTTATGCTACACAATATAAGGTGGAGCTCTATCCACCCTTATATCCGATGGTTGAAAGTTGTCTACACTTAACGCATGGTTTGGACTTGACAAAGGGGGGGTCCCACACCTAACTCATGACACCACGTGGAACCATCCAAGCACACCACATCACCATAGAATACGTGGGCCTTTCTAATTGGAGTTGGACACTACAACATGGGAAACTTCGACACTTCGGTGTTTTAAATCACCTTCCTACATCCTCGAGTTTTCCTGGGCTCCCAGATTCCCAAAGTTCTAGACTCCCGAAGAGGGCCAACACATGTAGATACGATGATACTTAAGGATAATCACGGGATTTATTTAATCCCAATAATTAAATAATCTTCCTATCTTCGGCCATAGCCAAGGCTACACTCTAATTCAAAGTCCCAAAGTCCTGAAGTCACGTGGACTGTTGACCTAAGATCCTTTGGGATCCTTCTTGGTTGTTTGATCAGAAACAATGGAAGGGTAGAATAAGTAGGAGTATTGACCGACAACATCCAGTCTTCACTACTTCATGACTTCCTTGCCTAGTAATACTCTGGAGAGGTTGAAGGATGCATGGTTATATGAGCAGTGAATTTGCGAAGTAGAAAAATCTCATCGATCATCTTATGAGGTAGATGGTTTGAGTGTCATATCCATCTTCGATCCATAAGAGGATGATGAGGATGGTTATACCGTTTATCTGTGATCATGATCAATGGTGTAAAAAGTCCCCGTGACTGAGGAGTTGGTTAGGGTTTAATAAGGAGGTAGATCCCACGGTAATAGATAAGAAACGACCAGTTGTCTATCAAACCATCAGGTAATCGTGCTTTTATTTTTCCTTTGGCATGATTAGAGTGTTGTGTGTTTCAAACATCTTGGAGTCCCAGACCTACGAACTCCCAAATCTCGGACAACTTAGCTCCTTTTGAGCATAGCGAAGGGTTATAGGACCCTGGTCATATGGAACTTTGACAAACCCCAGTGGGATACACTCTTAAATATTATCCAATATTTTTTTAAGTCCGTGGACTCGAGCCTGTGGTCACTTGGGAGAATCGTTTGAAGGAATCTCCCTCCATTTACATAACTCAAATTCTATAATGGAAAAAAGGGATTTCGAGGGTTGGACAAGTTCAGGACAGTCCTGTAGAGTCCGTCCCAACTCTGTATTCATGGACTCGATCCTCAGACAATTATTTTTAGGATTAGCACGTATGGATCCAGACAGGAATTCAAATATCCATTTCCCCCTAAATTCATTTAAAATAAACCCGTTCATAATAATCCTCTTTTCTAAACAGGAGTAAGTATAAAACCATTAAAGAAATGTAATATTCAAGCTTTACTTCAAAATTCCCAGGCCGGCAGAGCCATAGATTATACCATTCAAACAAGATAAAATATTATTCTAGCATGTGACTCAAGAAAACACGTATTACAACAAAACCAATCAATACAATATAAACCCATAATTTCACTTATCTGAAACCTTGAAATTAGTTGGCAACTACTGAAAGGGGTGCCCTTTTGCACCCAATCGTAGGCACAGTTTCTCTTGGAGTATTCCTCAACTGACCACCCACTATCTAGATCATGATTCCATGAGAGGAAATCTTCTTAATCTCAACAACAACAAGGGACAAAGGTTACTCTCCTTTTCCCACAGGAACCTGGTAGTCCAATTTTCTATTCACCAAGCAAGGGATCCTACTGTGATTTCTCATTTAATCACAACAACTTCATTTATCAACTTGATTAGAAAACAATGTCCAGGCATTTCTGTAACGAGAACAACTTATTTTTTCAGTTCTCTTTCTTAACCAAAGAGCCTCGCATGATCCTCTTTTTCTTTTTTTGATCCTCGGACCCATGTGTGTGTATCTTCTACCCTCTGCCCACGATTTTCCTTCCCTTTCTTTCCTTCCTCAACAATATTTTGTGGGTCAGATAAGGAAGTTTCTAGGTGGTAATTTTCTCATCTACTCATTGACTCTTGAGGAAGACTTCCCAACTACCAACCTGGATGGTAATTAAATTTTATGGGCCAGAAGATTGTTCTGGGTCTGTGCAATTTATATCCAACAAAGTACCAACCTGGCAGGGGTCATCTCACCATTACTGGTTCCCCTTACCATCCTTCTCATGCATCATGATCTATCTAGAAACCCTCTTTCAATAGTCATGCCACAATTTCATTTTATTAATTAAAAAATATATACATTATGTTCTATAACAAGGCTCATTGTCTGTCCAACATTCACATGACGGATTTGTCCATAGTATTGTTCACAATAATAATAATTATTATTTACAATCTGGGGAAAACATGGGTGTTACACTTTGTCTTTTTTGGATCACATAGTTTAAACATTCGACTTTTTGAACATTTTTTTCTGTTACATTTTCCAAACAGTTTTGCCCAAAATCCAGTCAGAAATTTAGAGGAATAACTGGAATTGCAAATATCAGTTGTTGAGATTGCACAATCCAGGTGGATTAGGGTTTTTCCTTGGTGCTAGATCCATATATGTATTCAATACTACAATTTGACCAATACAGATATTACAATTTCACCAACAATTGTATCAGTGGATTCCGATGAAAATTGCTCGAAAAAAGTCCGAAAAGTCAAATGTTTAGACTTGTTATTTTTGGATGGGTTATAACTTCATTTAGATTTTGGCCAACTCACCATTCCTTCTCTATATCTTGTTGGACTCTCATGAACAAACTTAGAAAATAACAAATGATTGATTACCATTGGTTTTTATTTGGATTATGACTCTCTTGAACAAACTTAGAAACAACAAATGATTGATTATTGTTGGTTTTTATTTGGATTATGTGGTTTTGCTAAGATAACCTCAATGCAAAGAATGAGCATGTTGTTTAAAGAATTGTAAAAAAAGTCAAGTAAGTAGTTTAAATTTAAACAAAACAAAGTTTAAATGTTTAAAAGGAATAAAAATAATTAAAAAAATATAATTAGTAGAAATAGGTTTGTTGTGCTTTCTAATTGGGAAATATTAGATTGGTTTCTTGGAATTGTTCCTTTGGGTGCTTAGTATTTACCTTTTTTTTGTCTGTGAAAGTTTTTGGCTTGAATTATTAGTAAATACAAGGAGTGTATATAGTATTGCGAAGGCATGAGGATTTTATCAACAAAAAAAAGGACATCTACATTCTCAGTGACTACTAAGGTCCATGATCTTAGGGGATTTGACATTTCAAAGGGGATTGAGGGTCCATCGGGGAAT
Organism: Picea engelmannii; assembly: GCA_009831015.1. NCBI lineage: Eukaryota > Viridiplantae > Streptophyta > Pinopsida > Pinales > Pinaceae > Picea > Picea engelmannii. Next base: position 746,072 of record ML794214.1, on the reverse strand, counting down.
TTTGAAGAAGCCTGATATTGTATTAAATGTATTGAAGGATGTTCTTTCAAAGATTCCCGATAGGTCTTACCTTCAAAGGATTGATCAAGGAAATCTTTAGATTAGGCATGACAAGTGTTTTGAATAAGGGAAGATGGCCTAATATGTATAAATTATTTTGAATATGATAAGGTAAGATCATTTGAAGGGGGAAATGTGGTAAGTATTAGGAAATGAGATGAACTTCCATGCTAAACCTTCCAGAAGAGAGGAAGAAATATTTAAACAAGAAATTAAATGACACAACAAACACATAATACACATATATTTTACCCTAGAAACCCAATTCGAGAAAACCAACATTCCTTGAGCGTTCTTCTCTCTTGTTGTCATATTCATTCAAAATAAAAGGTTACATGCCTAACAAGACACAATCGACATCATACATTATTTCTTTACAAAAGAACAACCTTGTATCCAATTCGGTTTACATCTACATGACCAACAACCTCTACGATTTCATCATCTTTTACAACACTACCACACACCTTCTTTATTGGATTTACAATAGGAAAACCCAAAAGAAAAGGTGCCAAAAAACTATTACATATCAATGCATATCATTGGCTACAAATCCTGTGAATCTCTAGATTATATTACAGTCGACTACCAAGTCGGGTTACCAGTCAACTACCAGTTGGCCTTCATTCGATCTTCAGTCAGTTTCCACATGCCCACTTTCCTACCTCTTGTTGGTTGACCTCTTCGAATTTTTGTCGATGTATTCAACTTTGACTTTATCTGGTCGAAGCACCTCAACCTTCAACTTGTTGTCGATTCATTTGATTTTGTATGTACCCACTCAAACCACCTCGACCTTTGAATTGTTGTTGATTCCTTCAACTTCGTCTTTACCCAGTCCAACCACCTCGACCTTTGACTTGTGGTCAATTCCTTCGACTGTCAGTCGATCCACCTCAACTAGAATTTCACTGCAAAGAATATAAAAACCCACCATTCTCCCACTTGTTGTTTTGTTTTCTGAAACTGGGAGACCTCTGAACTCTCATTCAAAGACCCAAGGAAACAATGCCCATTGCCTCTCTGCACTAGGAAAACTTCACAACATTCACAGACGTAGTCAAAGAGTCTGCTATGTTTTTCAACATGTCTACTTTCTCCAGCAACACCTTGTTGATTTCCACGATGTCTCTCACAAAATGGTATTGCACATCAATGTGCTTAATCTTAGAATGGTAAGCAGGGTTCGTTGCCAATAATATTGTGCTTTGACTCGAACAGGATTCCTAAAAACAACCTTTGAAACCATATTGCTTCTTTACTTCCATGAGTGGCTATCATGTATTCAACTTCTGTTGTTGACAAGGCTACGACCGCCTATCGCTTACTCATCCAACTGATTTCTCCATCGGACATCTTGAAGACATATCCACCAGTCAACCTTCGTCGATCCAAATCTCTAGCCCAGTCAGCATCGACAAAGCCATGTACATTTAGTTAACTGTCACCTCCAAGTTTTCCTTGGTAGAATATAGCATAATCTTTTGTGCCACACAAATACTTGAATACTCTCTTGACAACATTCTAGTGCTCCTTCCCAAGTGTCGACATGTATCTAATCAACACTCCCACTGCATGGGAAATGTTTGGTCAAGTGAAATCCATCGCTTACATTAGACTACCAACAACACTTGCATAGGGAACATGTTCCATGTCCTTTATTCCATCCCGTGTCCTTGGAAATTTCTCAATAGTTAGCCTTGCTTCCATAGGAATTGTCACCTTCACAGGTTTACAATACTGCATGTTGAAACGTTTCAAGATTATTTCAATATACTTCATCTGGTTCAACTATATGTTTCTAGTTGCTTGATCTCTATTGATACCCATTCCCATAATGAAGTTCATTGTAGGGAGATCCTTCATGTCGAACTTGGAGGATAACTGCTCCTTCACCTCCTTTATTGTGTTCATGTTGTTCCCAATCAACAACATGTCATTGACATACAATGCTACATATATGAAATGCCCACCTTCTTCTTTGGAATATATGTAGTGATCAACTTTTCTTCTCTTAAACCCCAAACTAAGGATGTATGTGTCGAACTTTCGGTACCGCATCCTTTGTGATTGCTTTAGACCATAAAGGGATATTTCTAGTTAGCACACCAATTCTTTCTTTCTCTTTACTACAAATCCTTCAGGCCGTTTCAAGTAGATTTATTCTTCCAGGTCCCCATGTAGGAACACTGTATTTACATCCATATGTTCTATTTCTAGATCAATTGTTGCAGCCAGAGAAATTAGTACTATAATGGAATTTAATTTTGCAATAGGGTAAAAATCTCACCGAAGTCGACTCCTTTGACTTGGGAATATCCTTTCGCTACTAGTGAAGCTTTGAATTTCTCGACTTAACCTGTTGCATTCATATTCTTATTGAATACCCATTTGCTACCGACAAGGTTTCTTCCACTAGGTAATATGGCTAAGTCCCATGTCTCATTCTTGTGTTGTATGTAACCGATTGAAGACATTGTATGTGCTAGTGAGATTTTTTATCCATTTGCTAGATCCTTCTTCCTTGTTCTTCAACACAAAGCCTTCTACAACCTCTTACAACAACTTTCACTTAGCTCTGCAAGCCTCTTACAATCATGCACGAATCATTTACAATCCACATCCGATCACATAGATCTAACTACTAGCACTAAGCCATCGACCATTCTTACATTGCCTAAGTGTCTATTTATACATTACAAAAGTGGGCCTAAGTGTGGGTAAACCCACGGGCCAACATCCCTTTCCCATGACATTAACCCAAAACCCTAAAAGAGGCCCAAAAGTGGACCAAGATCCTATGATCTCTACTTCTCTTGGCGCTCCTTCTTCGACTAGCTATCGAAGTCCCAAAATAGGTCAAAATGACCAAGTTTATCCCAAAACTTGGTCAAGGGCCAACAACTATACACCGTTTTCCTTGATGCAGGATCCCAAAGCTTATATCCTTTCATTCCTTCTTTGTATCCAATGAAAATACACTTGACTTCCTTCTTGTCTAGCTTGCTCCTCTTTTCCTTGGGAACATGCAAAAATGCATCACAGTTAAATACTTTGAGATGTGAGACTGAAGGATTCTTACCATAACATACCTCACACAAAGTCATGTCGACTAACTTCGACGAAGGAGACATATTCAATAGATATTTTGTAGTGTCGACTACCTCCGACTAGAATTATTGTGTGAGCCCAACACCACTTAGGATGCTCCTTTCCTTGTCCATCAACATTCTATTCGTTCTCTCAGCAATTCCATTTTAATGTGGGGTATATGGCGTGGTATTTTGGCATGCTATGCCACACTGCCTATAGAACTGATCAAATTATTTTCCATAGAATTCACCACCATTGTTAGTTCTCAACACCTTATTCTTCTTATCTATCTGGTTTTCTACAAGAGATTTAAACTCTTTGAATTTCTCGAAAACCTCTAATTTCTTCCTTAGGAATATATCCATATCTTCCTGGAAAAATCATCAATGAAGGAGACATAATACAAGAGTCCACGAAGTGAAGGCACTAAAACAAGGCCAAACACATCACTATGAACCAACTCTAGAATCCCATATGCCCTTGTCAATCTAGATGGGAACCTTACCCGACTTTGTTTTCCATAAATACAATGTTCACAAAAGTCGACTTCTAAATTACATTCAGGAAAATTTTTGACCATACCTTTTTTATGCATAGCTAGAAGTACTTTTTCTCCAATGTGTCCCATCCTCTCATGCCATATCATGGTCGGGTCAACTTTATGATGAATTTTAGAGTTGGTTTGAATCAACTTATCCTGAGTCGAGTAAATTTGAGTCAAAGTTGAGTCGACTTTAGGAACAATGATGCTACTACATTTGACCAAGTCAACACTCCCTAATCAATTGTATAGGGTTCCAATCCAAACTCCTTTCATTAAGACCATCGCACCTCTAACCATCCTACATGAATCCTTCTGAAATAGAGTGTGCACCCCTACATTACTCATTTTGCTAAAAAATATCAATTCTCTTGCCAAACCCAGAATATGTAGCACACCTGGAAGGATTCTACTCCTCCCATCCTACAGTATCAATCAAAGTATTCCTTGTCCGATAAATTTGGCTGTCGAATCGTCCCTAAGAACACATCTCCTCCTTCATATTGTTCATATTCGCAGAACCATTATCTATGTGGTGCCATATGATAGGATTCTCCTGATTCAATCAACTAAACATCTTGTTCCGACTGTGTACTGGTCGATTCCAAGTACACATCGCCTCCCTTATCTAGAGTCGTCTTTCTCTTAGTTGATATATTCTCGTCGGATCCTGTACTGAATTCCATTGCCTTCAACTTGCAGTCCCTTTTGTAATTCCCAATTTTAACTCATTTCAAATATCTTCTTGTCAACAAACCAAGGGATTTAGATCTACCCTTCAACTTAGAACTTCTATTAGAGAATTTTCCTTTATCTCTGTCAACTAGTCGACCCCTTACCACTGATGCATCTTTGTTCGATCCTTCCATGTTCTTCCTTCTCATTTCTTCTAAAAGTAGAGATGTAACCACGTATTCAAGAACTAATGTGGTTGTATTACTCCCTATAGCCACGAATAACATATCCCAAGAGTCTGGAAAATAATGTAATAGTATAACACATTTCCCCTCCTTAGTGATCTTAATATCCATAGAAGATAACTGGATCAAAATGGTATTAAACACATTTAAATGCTCAATCACTGAACTGCCCTCACTCATCCTTAGAAGATACAATGTATTTCTAAGAAAGAACTTATTTACCAAGGATTTCGACTGGTACAAGCTTCCTAACGTATTGTCCCACAGTTTCTTGCCCAAATATTCACCTGAGACATTCAGTAGTACCGAATTTGCAAAACAAATTTGAATCATACTCCTTTCCCTTCTCTCTATTTTTTCCCATTCTTCTGTCGGCATACCTATCGACATGGTACTTGGACATATTGTTGTCCATTGTTCTCGATATATAAGGAGATCTTCAATTTTAAGCCTCCAAAGCTCAAAATTCTGGCCATTGAATTTTTCGATCTCTATTCTCAAGCTGCTCGCCATTCTTTAACACAATTTTTAAAGATTTATGACTTACGACTCTTACTGAACCTATGGTTTAGCTCAGATCCAAGGTTGTTAAACAAAGCTCTGATACCACATGTTAGGAAATGAGAAACACTTCCATGCTAAACCTAGCATAAGAGAGGAAAAAATATTTAAACAAGAAAGTATTTAATGACACAACAAACATAGAGTACACATAGATTTTACCCTGGAAATCTAATCTAGGAAAACCAACATTCCTTGAGTGTTCTTCTCTCTTGTTGTATTATTCATTCGGAATAAAAGGTTACATGCCTAACCTTGGTCCACACCTAAGACACAATTGACATCATACCTTCTTTCTTTACACAAGAGCAACCCTGTAGCCAATTCGAATTACATCTACATGACCAACAACCTCTATGATTTCATCATCTTTTACAACATTACAACATGCCTTCTTTATAGGCTTTACAATAGGAAAAAAAATAAAGAAAAGGTGCCAAAAAATGGTTACAAATCCACACAGATCATTGGCTACAAATCCTATGAATATCGAGATTATGTTACAGTCGACTGCCAAGTTGGATTACCAGTCGAGTACTAGTCATCCTTCATTCAATTTCCACATGCCCTCATATCAATCTCTTGTCGGTTGACCTCTTCGACTTGCTATCGAAGTCTCAACTTCGTCTTTACACAGTCGAACCACCTTGACCTTTGACTTGCTGTTGATTCCTTCGACTTCATCTTTACCCAGTCGAACCACCTCGACCTTTGACTTGATTTTGATTCCTTCAAATTTGTCTTTACCCATTTGAACCACGTCGATTCCTTCAACTTGTTATTGATTCCTTCATCTTCGTCTTTACCCGGTCGAACCACCTTGACCTTCGACTTGTTGTCGATTCCTTGGACTTCAACTGTCAATCAATACACCTCAACTAGACTTTCACCGCAAAGAATATAACAACCCAACAGTAAAAAAACAAAAGGATCCAAATTAGTAGAAATGAAGAGGAGAAAGGCAAAAAAAAAAAGCCCTTATTTTGATAAGGCTATAAAAGAAATGAATAATTACGAATTGAAATTATATTAAACTATATACTTAATAGATTAATACAAACTAAGATTATCATAATAAATGCTTACAAATTAAAATTATATTAAACTATATACTTAATAGATTAATACAAACTAAGATTATCATAATAAGTTCTTTATAATTATAATTGATGACAAAAATAATTATATACATATAATAAAAATAAATAATTATAATTACATCACTCACATAAGAAATTAGTTTTTTAATTGATAAGTTGTAAATTTACAATGGTTTATGAAATTCTACCTCTCATCTATACACATCAATTGAATTTAATGGACACACATCAATTATAAAACTATGTCTCCACTCATAAATGTGAGTTCACATATAAATTAAGAAATGCACAATTTCCATATTATAATTTCTAATGAGGGGAGAAACAAACCCTTTCCTTTAAGTAAGAAACAAAAGCGCTCTAGCTATTTATGGTTACAAGTAGCATAGATCTCATAGTACAAAATTATTAATATGTTCTTTAGACACAACTAATATTGTAAGTGAGCCATGCTAAATTGAGTACGTTTAGTTGTTGCATCATCATGTTAAGAAGAAACCTCATTTCCTAGAAATGTTTAATGTGTTGTCCAATTAGTTGTCATTTCATTATGAGTTGTCAATGTTTTCATCGACATTAATTCCATCGAACAATCCCAAACTCCATGTTATAAGGGTTCGTGTTTGAAAATAGCTAGCTAACCTGCCTATATATTTAGTTTAATGTTTTCACTCACATCACTTGTTCTTTCAATGCATGAAAATTATAAGCTCAATTGAAATTCATTGTTGTTATTTGTATTATTATAATGTTTAACTTGTTGGATGGTCGTTCAAATGGTGGGAAGGAGGGAAATACACTAGTATGTATTTCAATTACAATAACATTGGTATTAGTATTTAATGTTTATCTTTTTCCATGTAAGAAGGTGATCTCTCAACTCTACTTTATATTTATAAGTGATCAATGTGTTGATATTGGGCCTAATGGTTAAGAACATGTGTTTCCTCTTAAGAGGTTACAGGTTCAAATCCAGAGGGGGGTAGGGTATGTATACCTTCATAGACTTTACCAGTCAAATCGCTGGACGGAGGGGGGTCCCTTGTCCCACAAACAAGGGGGTCTCATACACCAATTTGGTGTGCTGGCTTGGTCGTGACCTTAAAAATAGATTATTATGTGTAAGTTACGTCTCTCTTGAAAACAAACATTATATATATATATATATATATATATATATATATATATTCACTTCAAACAAGGATCCTTAGACAATACATTTGAGAATTAATGTGCATAGCTTATAACATTTCCCACACAATTAATATACCTAGACAAACAACAACTTTGAAAATAAAAATCATTTAGGCACATCCCAACAATCGATATTTTCTAGCATCTATTATATGCATAAAGGAAATATTAATATTAGTGTTAAACTTTTTTGCATAATCTACATTACCAAAAATTAAAAAAATCAAGTTCAAATACAATGTATGCATGTAACCCAAAGTTTTCTCTATAAGTGGAAGGGATAGTAGATTCTCACTAGCTGCAACTTTTGACATGAAAACAAATATTGAACAGTAAATCTTTATACTTTGAGCTTCAATTATGAGTCAAATCCAATAGTTAAAAATTAGAAAATAAGCTTTATTATTTAATTGTAACTAACAACATTTATTATTTAATTGTAACTAACAACATTTGAGCTTGAAGATATGAAATAGAATCATTTGTGGCTCGAGAATGGCCAAATGATGTTTCCAGGATTGAACACATACAATAATGGTAAAATATAAAACTAGTTTCAATAATGGATAAGACTCATGAAAGTGTTGGAATATTGAAAATATGCTACAACCAAGTTGTAGCATTCGTGGAAAAGAATCTCATGAGAATTATGGTAGAGATGTTTGCAATATGAAAAAAGTATTCATTGCCATCACTGTAAGTATTTTACCCATCAATGGACATATTTTCATGGATATAGGAGGGCATTGATGTGAGAGTGAGAATTCTTGATAAATTCAAGAGAATATTAACCACCATCATCAATCTTCAAATCCCATCAAATACAATAGTACACAAACTTGAGTCTCTTCAAATCCCATCAAACACAATAGTACACAAACCCAAGTCATGGAGGGAAAAATTGTGTTTGTTTTTGAAAACTTTGGGTTAAAACGTTGATTTGTCTATCGAAATACTGGAAAAACGGCATACGATTTACAATATTCCCTATTTCCTCCAAGCACGGACTAATAAAAATATTCCCACTTGATAGTACACTATGCCAAAATGGAATTATTTTAACATGTTCAACTCATATATTATATAAAAATAGGAAATAGGAGTTGTAAGTTGAAATGTGATAAGTTGTCGATTGATGTGATATAAAAATCCCTAAATTAACATGCACTGGAAGAAAAGGTTAATTAAAATATGTACTTACTTTTCCTCATGACTTCAAATGTGAAGAGAAAATAGTCTTCCAATGTTTCGTCTTACCTTAGCTAAGTTATAAGTTTCCTTAATTTTGAAGTTGTTTGAGAGTTTCCCTTACTCCATTCCCTTTCTCTTTTTATATCTTCTTTTATAAGTCATAATTTTTCCTAATTTTGAAGTTGTTTTAGACATTCACCTTCTCTTTTTATATCTTCCTTCCTAAATCATATTAAATTGATTTGGTCTCTCATGAACATTGGAAGATATTTAAACCTCTCCATAATAGAGATATGGACCATGTGACATGTTTCATATATATAAGTTTGTGAGGACCTCTTACAATATGTAAAAACTGAGAAGTTATAAAGGTATGTCAAAGGAATACCTTACAAATTCATGACTGTTGGAGCATGTTGTTTTGGATAAGTTTTGGGAATCAAACATAAGTAGATTGCATGACATTTTGGCAAAGTAGCATCACATGTGGAAAGCAGCGAGCGCATTATTAAGGGCCAGTGCACAAGAAATGAGAGTTGGTTAGGAAGTTTTGGGACAATTTTTCCACTTTGTAACTATGTTGTAATGGGCTAAGCCCTAATAGAAAACTATAAATATGTAACATGTTTTGGGTAGAGGGAATAGTAAAGAATGTATGAGCGAAGAATTGGCTAAGTGCTCAAGTGTTTTGAGACATGACTAAGGTTTTCGAGAATTAGGCTCGCACTATAGTAGAATGACTTAGGCAGGATTGGTTAATGTCAACTGATATATCTTTTCGTAAGTGCAATGTGCAGTTGTAATGGAGATTATGAATGAATGAATAAGAAACCAGTTGTTATGGATGCAACCCAGTTTGGGGTGAACCAAGTTAAAACCTTGTGTCTTGATGTGTTGCTTATGTGTGTTATGTTTTTGACGCATATGAGGGATAGTTAGTATATATCCGTGTATATTTTGTAGTTATTGTGCAATGATAATGGATGTTTAATATGTCACTAATATATGTTGTTATGATCCTGAACACTTAAGTTAACGATGAATGATTGAACGTTAAGTGGAGTAATGTCATGCATATGTTAAATTACATGTTAATTACAGGTTAAGTAATGAAAACCGCGCACACAGTAGATGAATAAACAATGCATAATATGGTCATGTTGAATACCTCACTTCCTCTCATCATTGCAGAAACTTGGTTCCTACGACCCCTCTAGAAGCCTTGATTGAGAATTCACTTGCTTGTAAGTGATTTCGAAAGGGTCGATGTCTAAGGGTTTTGTTGGTTTATTAATGATTAACCTCGGGTCTGCCCACTGCACCCCATCAAATGGTTCTATTTTCGGGACTGGGATCTGTGAATGAGGGGGATGTGGAGGCCTAATAAGGAGGAGATCAGAGAATGGTGGAACACTTAGGAGATCGAGTTTGCAGTAGAGGATAATCATAATCCAAGGATCAATAAAAAAGAATGGTTACAAAGGTATTTTTTTATAGATTTACATGAAATTTTATTTGTTGACTTCCCAAATGTATTAGTAGAGTGGATCTCTATATTTACTGAATAGATTGGAAGATATCAGACTACGAATCTGAGGAATTGGACTCCTGAATTGATTAGATAGGTTAATGCAATAAGAAACAAGACATCACACACAATCGATTACTGGTTGGATAGTGTGCTGGGAGGATACGTTACCGAATTTTCCATAGATTGTACTCAGTCATACAGTGCCACTGAAAGAGAATTCTTCAAAGCGTTGTGTGGAAGATACCTAATGTCAATATCTACGTGGATTAATATGTTGATGTGCGACAAAAGCTTTACGACGATGGAATCTGATTGCTAAGCACCTTCACGTACATATGGGGAATTGGGGGCTAACCAGGGGATGATCTAAGCATAGAAAGGGATGAAAATAAGGAATGAGGAACAAATGGGTTGAGGATGCTGAATGAAGAAGAGTTTGAGACGGACAAAGAGAATGGAATATTGTGCAATGGTAAGAGGTTTAGACCGAATAAGAATAGGACTGTGGCTAAGAGAGAAGGGAAACAAATTGAGATCAAGGAAAGAGACACCAGTGCAATATTCCGGATCGAAGGGAGTCTGTGCATAGAAGAAAAGATCTATCAACTCACTCCATTAGAAGAGGATCTCACTCAGTTCAGACTTTGTGTTGAACCCATGACTCTGTGTGTGTCGCCAAGAACTGTGGTAAGATCATAAGTTTTTCCAATTGTAGTTAGTAGTGGAAGTAATCAAAGTAGTGGAAGTAGTACGTCGAGTTAGAATCAGTGAGTATTATTAAGAAATAATATTGTATAGAACACGATGGCAGGGGTTGATCCCACCTTAAGGATTCCTCTCTTTCAAGGGGCCAGTTCAGAAGACCCCGAACAACATTTGTTCATCTGTGACACGATATGGACTGTGAAGAACGTCCAGGACGATGACGTGAAGATTTCATAGTTGTTGACAACTTTTAGATATCGTGCACTATTATGGTATATGAAATATCAAAATACTACACCTACGGGTCAGACGAGAACATTGGCCGAGGTAATTAGATAAGATTTGCTGAAAGAATTCTAGAAGCCTAAGTCTCAGTCGTAGTGCATTACTAAGCTAAAGGAAATCAAATATATAGTAAATGAATTAGTATGGGATTTTGAACAAAGGTTTAAGGTATTGAAATACTGGTTAACATTCCATATTCCAGATGAACAACACCGAGAATGGTTTATTGTAGGTTTATTGTCGCATATACACCGCCCTTTGACGTAAGAGAATATTGCAATGTGGTCAGAAGCTATGGAAATTGTGATGAAATTGGAAGCACCCCGTATATGAGAGAATAACACAGGGATGGCTCAAGTTCAGTCACAGATGGATTCACTGACTATTTAGTTGTAGGAAATTATGAAAAGAAAAGAAAAGTGCGAGGGAGTCTGGTGTAACACCTGTAAAACAAAAGGCCATCATAAATATGAGTGTCCAACATTCCAACAATACTTGAATACAGGAGCTCCAAACCTGTTAGGGTTATGGTGTGAAATTTGCAAGACGGTGGGTCACCACCCTCATAATTGTCCATTGATGCAGAAATACCAAAGCACTGCGAGGAACTTGTTTTGCAATTTTTATAAGTCAGTGGGACATGACGCGAAGGATTTTTGCGCATTGGACTCGATGAGAGAGCACACTGCATATGCTTATAGAATCCAAGAAGAAGATCCTACAGTAGAATGAGGAGCCCTGCAATTTAATACTCCTAGAGGAGTTTATAATCAAGGAGGCAGAGGAGGATTCATAGGTCAGGAATGAAAAGGATTTGGTAGAGCAGGAAGAGGGCATATCATATGTTATAATTGTAATCATCCTGAACATTTAGCGTGTGATTTACCGAATCCATGCATGACATGTACATATTGTAGAGCACTATACCATGCAATGGAGGATTGTCCTCAAATGATAACAAAATTGTAGGTAAGAGGGAACTAGAAGCAACACCAGAACTAGTACTAGAACCAAAACCAGAACATATAGATGATAGTAGAAGAGGCATGCAACGAGCAACCTAAGATATTAGAAATTACACGCAGAGGAATAAGAATGGGACTGAATGTGACAGATCAAGGGAATATAATTCACTAGTGGGTAAGGAAAGTAGTGGACCCTTGCCATTGTTTGATCCAAGGAAAGAGAAAGAGACCTACCAACAAGAAAGAAAATAATTGATGGGAACAGACTGGATAACATCAACTTCGACTACGCCACCCTTGTATGATAGACCCCCGATGTTTGATATACCTCTAGTCTATGACCATTTAGAAAACCAAGTTGAAAAGGAGTATCATCTCATGCGTGTCAAAATCAGAAGTGGGTTTGGAGAATTGGCAACAAAGACTGCATGAAGTGTCGACCAGGAAGTGTGATCGAATCACCCATGCATTGAGATGGATTGGAACTGAAATAGTTGAACCTCCAAGGTATAATGGACTAACACCTATATAATGCTTTATCAATGAGTTTTAAATGTAGATTCCAGATCAACAAATACTCTTGGCCTTAGATGTCACACTGAAAGTGACTTCAACAAGATGGTGGGATATTCACACATGGGATAAGAGATTGGCAACAATGTAAAAGATTATTACAAGTTATATCCATGACAGAGAATGAAAGTATCATGCCAAATTATAGTGGATTAAGTTTTCCAACAGATCATGTTATGAAGTGTACTGCGTAGTGGATATCGGTACCAAAACAATAATGGATTCATTTATTTGTGCATACTCTGGAAAATACTCC
>ML794214.1:720524-731633 GCA_009831015.1 Picea engelmannii | reverse complement strand
AGGAGAATGAGCACTCTACATCATGGAGTCACAGAGAGAAGAAATTATGAAAACATTGATGGAGGTCAAGGAGACTTTGGAAAGCCTCTAGTTTAATGTTGCGCAATAGAAAGGAATAGAACAACATAAATACTTAGTGCAACATGAGCATACTCTAGAATAAATAGGGAGAATACATACAATGGTAATGGGCAGTTAAATTTTCCAGATCACTCAGAAGATGCTACGGATTGATCAGGGAACATCGCAGAATAAACTAAAAGACATAGAACAGTTGGACTTGGCTCTATCCAAGATTCAAACCAAAGCATTTTATAAGTTGCAGATGAGTTTTGCAAAAGAAGTACAATCAATGGATATGACATATGCAACAAAATTGGAGACATCCAAGGAAGAGAAGGAGATATTAGAGATATCTCTCAAAGAAGTGCATATCAAGCGAGATGAAGAAAAACAATGCATAGATAAGCTAGAACAATAACTTGAGGAAGTATTTCAAAATATTCTAGACAACACACTAGCAAAAGAGCTCAACACAGAAGAAAAGATACAAAGGATAGCGCAGATGATGGATAGTTATAAGTAAGAGATAATAAAATTGGATGAGAAGATGACACCAACTACCCCTCCAGAGGTCATATCAGAGAGGGAGCAACAGGAAACAGAACACACAAATATCATCATGAGGGAGGTGAAAAGAGTAGAACAAACCTATGAAACGAATGCACATATATGGACAAGCATGGAAGAAGATGAAGGTATCCAACAGTTGGATCAGAGGGAAGCGAAATTAAGCACTGCAGTTCAATATTTAAATAAAAGGAAGAGGGCAATGCTTATATCAAAGAGAATGAAAGCTGTGCAGGAAATGAAAAATCTGCAAGAAGATTTGAAGACAATCCAAGGAGAAAAATAAACAAGAAAGGATCAGTTGGAGCCACTATAGGAACAAGTAGAAAAAATGATAGAAGAGTTGGAAACAGAGAAAGGAATACTAGAACAGGCGCACTCAGAAATTATGGAAGTGATTAAGGAGAACATAACAATATAGGTGGTGGAGACCCTGACAAGAAAGAGTGCGTAGGTGAAGACACAAGTCGATGAAGTAACAAAGAAGTTCCAGACATTGCATAAATTGGTGCTGGAAGAAAACACTTCTCGAGTGGCTCGGGATGAGCTGCAAGTTAGTGTTGGGGGCCTGTTGGAGCAGGATACTTTGGGAGAAAATTTCGAGGAAAGAGTGCAAAAAATGAGGCAAGAATATAAGGAATGGACCAAGGAAGAAACGTGTGACATGGAATGAGGAGAAAGTAGTGCACACTAAAGAAAAGAAAGTAGCGCACCGAGACTGAAAAAAAATCAACATAGAGTCAAAGCAAGAAATAGTTGGATCTAAGACCAACCAGGCATAAGGATTTAATATGTGGACAAACTAGGGTTAGGGTTTTTCTAGTCAATGTAATGGGTTTTTACCCGTCATTTTGTATAAATATGATGTATGAGGTAGATAGGAGGATAACTTATGTATGTTGAGAAGCCCTTTTGAGAACAATTCTTAGTTTTGAGTCACAAGACTAGTTTTTGGTTGGAGTTGCAGAGCTTAGATGATGTCGGTTTTGGAGACTTATGGAGTGTAATTAAGGGCCGAGTCACAAGTTGTGGAGGTTGGTGCGACACTGGTCAACCTCACCCGTATTAAAACCCATGATGTAATGCATGTAGCACATGAATGTTTTATGAAGAATAATAAATAAGGAGAAGAGATTTATGGATGTAGCCCAGGGGGGGTGAAACATGGTAAACTATGGTTTCTTCCTATGCATTTTTCTTATATGTTTCTTTGATATGCTTATTATGTTGAATGAATGAATGAATGAATATATGAATCTATTAAGGTTAATTTACAACACGCATATCATTTTATGAAGAAAGAATATGAAGGGTTAAATGAATGGTAGATTGCATGTTGAAGTAGAAGAAGTTTAATATCCCTAACATTCCCACGAGTTCCATCCCTTCCACGATTGCAAACACTTGGGTCATGAAATCACCCATTAGCCATCTCGGGTGAGACTGCACTATGCACTCTGTGCATAGTGTTGCCTTCTAGTTTACCAGAGGGGTCGATTGTTTCTAGGGTTTTGTTCGAGAAATAAGGTAGAAATCGGGTCAATCCATACATACAACATGTATGATGTCAATTGTGTCTTAGTTTTGGACCAAGGTTATACATGTAACCTTTTATTCTGAATGAATAAGACAAGAAGGAGAAAAATTATCAAGGAATGATGATTTTCCCAGTTTGGGTTTCCAGGGTAAAATCTCTGTGTACTATGTGCTTGTTGTGTCATTTACTTTCTTGATTAAATCCTTCTTCCTCTCTTCTGCTAGGTTTAGCATGGAAGTGTGCCTCATTTCCTAACACTTGACCATGCTCCAGGGATTCATATTTAAGAGGGAATAAATTCTCAACCGTGAGGAATCACATGATGTACCACCTACCATTGGAAATGACATGGAGAGGACTATCCGTCTATGGATGTTTTGTATGCAATTACAATGTCCTTCACCCTCTTTTTTCTCAAACAACTTTGGGATTCATGATCACACCTCTGGGTCATTTTGTAGACTTCTTCAAAGCATCTTCTTGTGAGGTCCATGCTTAAATATATGCCATAAGGGGAGCACTTTGGAGACTTATTCAAGTACACCCATTAATTATAGAGTATTTTAGACTTCTTCTAGAGTTGACATCAATGACAACCAATTTTATAACAAAATATTCCACAATACTGTAGTTGTGGGTGACCCATGCATTTGGGTTATGTATTGTATGTTGAAGAACACCCTTTGGGGGGGAAAGAAATGTGTAAAAGGATAGATTCTTGGTCTGAAGAGGGACACCAGGATGCGAAGAGTATGCAAAATCCTGCATGGGGGGATTAGTCTCCCCTTGTTGTCATAGTCCAATGTATTGTAGGGAAATTTGACCATGTAGAAGTTTAACTCCCTTAGGCTCTTCCTAGACCTAAGATAGAATAGAGATATGAACAATGGACTCTCCTAGATCTGAATCCTACATGAAAATGATCTATGGGTGAATAAAATAAAATGGGCTGACTTGATCACCTAACGGTTGTCCATGCACACTCCTTTGTTGTTTTCTTTCTCTAACATATCCCTCGCTCCTGTCCATGTGATTTTATGCACACGAATACGCAAACAAACTCCTTTCACAAGATCAAATGTATCATATGTAGATTATGGATCTAATGATATAATATGAAAATATCAATTCTCTTAAATATCATGAAAATCATATGCAATGAAATAAAGGGGGAAATTCACATGTATATTCTATTAATAAAACCAAATGGTTTACAACTTACAATAACTGAAGGTGATGTTGTAGTCCTTTTCCAAGCTCCTTGCCAAAACTCTTGTGATCAAGTCATCAACATAAGGTTGTTATCTCTTTTTCCCTCCTTTTGTCCATGAGAGACCCCCCATTATATAGGATATTAGAGATAGGATCAAATGCTTAAATTAGATAGGATCTCCATGCCCAAAGTAAAATACTTCTAAAGGTCAAGACATAAAAAATACGTGATTGATCCCATCTCATAGAAACTTTGTTCTAATTATGGGGAAACAGACTCAGACACGTCCTTCATTCTTTCAGGGAGAAAATGGTCACTCCTTGAAATAGGACAAGGAGAGACCATATATTTTGGTCGTTGGTTGTAAAGGGATAACAAGTGACCAAGAAAAAACATGGTGTTTTCTTAGGGACAATGGTATAGTTTGGTGTCTCAGACTACTAACCCCTAGTTGATGCCCATCAAGTGCTCAGGTGGAAAATAATTGTTTAAAATATGCCCCCTAAAGTATGAGGTCATAAGAGGTGTCTGATGGCCGAAATAATTTACAAACAAAACCATAGAGCTCTAGGCAAAGGAATCTAGGAAGAAACCATCATCAATCCTGCATAATAATAACATTCCCGAGGTGGGCATACCCATGTTAAGTAATAGAAAATCAAGCATAGCCACAAAAACAATACACTATGGATCCATGCATGACACAACTGACTAGATAATTGCCATGGAAAATACAATTTGGATCCATGCTACAAGTGAAAACATAGCCACGAAAAAATACAAATGTGGATCCATGTCATAGTATACAAATAAGGGAGATGACTCGATGCCCGATAAATCTTTGAAATAATCATGAATAACTCCATCAAAACTTGGGAGGGAATACCATCAAGGAATATGGTGGTCCCAACCCAATGTCTTTGTCCCAAATCCCAAGGGTATGAATCTACAACATGCGAATAAATGAGTTGAGGTCGAGGATGGTAGACACTGTCTGATTGCCAATCATTGATGTAAACCATTAACAGACGCTAGGTAATCCACCGATGATGAGGATGGACCCTAAGATACCTATTACAATCTATCGGGTGTGAATAAATGAGTTTAATTCGAACACTCATAGATTCATTTGACAAGAGCCAATGATGTGAACCCATTATCAAAATGAAAGGGAGTCTACCACTGATGTTTGCAAACCCCAGGGTACTAAATTGGTTTCTAGATTTCAAACCTGGATAATGAGATGGAGTCGACAAGATGAAATCTATCGAAGGGGGGCCATGATGTATCCCCCATCAATCGACATGAAACATAGAAATGCATATGGGTTGAAAAATATAAGTGTAGAGAACAACTGACTCAGGGATGAATGGGTTGGAGGACTGAAAATGGCCAACAAAGGATAATGTCCCTTGAAAAAATAAGCATGAAAAATAATTTGACATCGAAACATTGACTCATTAATGACCAAAACACTCGCCATGGATGACTGAAAGAGTAACCAGTCAGTGGAGTCATAAAAGTCATGGAGATGGTAATAACTTAGAGGAAATGGGTAACCCAACTATTGGACATGAAAGAGAAAGAAGGGTATTGTTCAAGGGAGACTCACTTGGCGACTGCCATTTGTGAATATGACTTAGATGGAAAACCCCCACTCTTTTATTCTTCTTTCATGTTTAAGTGAGTGCGAAAGAAAATAAAAGTATGCTCGATGTTCTCACCCATGGATTTATTATCGAGCCCAAGGCAGATAATATTGCTTGATTCGTTAGTTCATATTTAGAGAGTATGAATAGACAGTAAGACTCCAAGGGTGTTCTTTTTCAAAAATTTAGTCCCTTGATCCCGAACAGGACAAAAGAATACAGGGGAGAACTCTTCCATACAAGATTGGCTAGAGTATGCCTTTTTCATAATTAGTCTATCCAGTCCGAAAAATGGGTAAAATTACACCAAATAGACATCCTTTCAAATCCATTTTAACGAGTGTGAAAGAAAACAAGCTCACTCGACAATTCTTTCATGTTTAGAGAGTTTGAAAAGAACTTAACAAAGACTCTGCAATGGACCTTTGTCATGGTTGTTTTCCAAGCGCAACATTGTAACAGAAATTGAATCAACATTGTAATGAAAATGTTGGTCCATGTATGCAATAACAAATCTTAATTTGTAGCCCAAGATATTAAATAACAATATTAAAAAAAAAAATCTCAAAAAAAAAAAGAAAATGAAATTCTCCGATGTGAAAAGGGTTATTTTAAAACTAGTTTGCTAAAAATGGAAAAAATAGGAATTATATGGGATAAATGTGATTTTTACCTCATTTTTTTTGTTACCCTTGGTAAAAAAGTGGAGAAGAGCTTCTTTGTGGAGAAATTTTCAGTGGTGATTTTGGGAGTTGGGGCCACAAATATGTTAGCTATTACCTTCTAGGTTAGTAATCATACCTTTTTGATTAAAATCCATGTCTCTATTTTTGTTTTCACTGGAAATTGTTGCTATGGNGTGGAGAAATTTTCAGTGGTGATTTTGGGAGTTGGGGCCACAAATATGTTAGCTATTACCTTCTAGGTTAGTAATCATACCTTTTTGATTAAAATCCATGTCTCTATTTTTGTTTTCACTGGAAATTGTTGCTATGGTGAGGCCTGGAATTTGCGGGAATGCGCAGTCATGGGGGTGCTTTAATCAGGAGGAAAACACAAGGATCTGGTCGCTCTGTACTCAAATATAATCGGTGACCAGTCACTGTAAAAATGCATGGCACTTTTTGGCAGTGACTTGTCGCACCCTGATTATGGTGAAGGGGTGAACATGCATTGGTAGTCACTCTATAAAAGGTTACCATCCAGTGACCAAAAAAGGATGGTTTCTCTGTAACGACAATTTAGGCGTGACCAATTTCCCTGTCTATAAAGAGGTAGGGGCAAACAAGATTAATTTTGACAGTGTTTGGTATTATTTTCAATGTGCAAATTTTATCCATATGTTTTAATAATTTGTGTGATATTTCTTGGCAGGAAATTCACGATCATCAATTGGAAGGAAAGAGAGCATGAGCTCAATGAAAATGCGGCTATGGGGAATCTTCACACCTTGGATGAACTTAGAGATTCTGGTCTCTTAAATTTATTTCTGTGCCAGAGTATGAGGGCAAAACCATTGATGTTGGAGTGAATAATTGGCATGTGGGACCCTAACAAGCAACATTTTATGGTGGCAGGGGTGGATCATCTGAGCCTGTGGATGCCTATATCAAGCGGTATTGTCGTCCAGGGAGGAGGAAGAGAAACAATAAGCTACCAATTTCACAGGTGGCAGATTTTACCTTGCATACTATTTTGTATACTATCACACATGTTGTGGGAAGTACGTGGCCTCATTTGGCTTTGCGAAGTCATGTGACGTATGATGTCATGTGTTTGAGTACCACTTTATATAACTGGCATGTGGGACTACAAATCAACATGATAGAGTAGCTGGAAAAGTGGAGAATGGGAAGGAAAAAACAATTTGGGTATGATTGATTCTATTACCATTATTTTTTTAGCGTGTTCTAACTACTCTCCCATGGGTGACATGGCCAATGTCCGGACTGAGAGATCCCTCCATGAAGAAGTGGAATTTTTTTTTTCGCATCTCTAGGGTGGGTCACAACCACATTTTGGGGGGGAATTTTTCAGTTGGTGGGACCAACAAATCGTGGTCATGGATGACTATGCATATATTGGTGTGGACTTCCAGAGAGATGTGGATATGGTCCTTCCCAATGGAGAGGATTTTAGTGACGAGTTCGGTGAGAATGATATGCATGTTTTTCATTTTTGAAATATTCAGTGTTTTTGTGTTTTTGAAATATATATGAATTTTTTATGTGTATCATGACTAATCATGGGCATTTTGCAGATTGTGTGCTTTTTCACCCAGCAGGGATGTCACCTTTTCATAGATGAATATAACATGTTGGTGGAGCTAGGAGGAAGCGTAGTGGAACGGCTCATGTAGAGCTATTGGAATATATCTAGGAATACCTCAAGCATTTGACAGTGGGGATTCCATTACCCCATATGGATGACAATCCCCTGTGTATGCAGAGGCACACTGTGTGTGTCAATGGTCGATTTTACTGCCTTCTATGAAAGGTGGCTAGAGTTGTAGTCTGTTGCCATGAGCATGGAGCTCCGCATGATGATTAGTATTAAATCTTTGTAGTTTTTGTGATACAGTAATATGTGTCTTATATACAAATGTATGGGTATATCATCGAATTTTTTCATTCTATATTTTACTTTTGGGATATATTTTGAACACTCTCTACATTTACATGGATGTTTTACTTTATTGTTCTACACATGTGTACAAATATTTTTCAATTGATATACATGAATGCTTGTTTAAATAATATGCTTCTAATGTAGTAGATGCCAATTCAATACATAATTTGCTAATGAATCAACCAATGAATTGAATTCCCTTGGTATATGTTAATAAGAAATAAAATCGTATGATCTCTCAAGGACGTGTACCTTCAAATACTTATGAAAAAGGTTAGGGTGGCAGATAGAATAAGTTGATTTTAATTGCGAAACCATGAGCTAGGAGTCTAGCCTAACAATCAAACGACGAATGTCGAAAGCTAATGCTTCAGACATAAGTTCGATAATTGCACTATATTCGAAAATGTTATTTGTTGCAGGACCCAGGAAGATTCCCCCTGAACTAACCATTTTGTTGGTGGGTAAAAATATGACCCAGGAAACATAAGTGATGTTCTGGGTACTATGGCTAGCTCTGTCTACATATCTGATATAGCAAGAGGGGAATGTTGACATCTTCCAATCAAGCACCAAGCATGATAAGAATATCAACAGAGTGCATCACACAGAGGAAAACAAAATATCACACTATAATATGATACATATGATACAAAAGCACCAGATAACACTAGGCTTATGCATAGTACTTTTTGAGATAGAGCACGTTGTGAGGATCAGATAAAGTGTTACCTTCATAATATGCTAACTCATAGGCCCCTTTTTGAAGTCCACATTTTATGACGTAGAGACCATGCCATAATGATTCAAACTTGCATGCTCCTAATTTGTCCTTATCTTGGTCATAAACCAAGACCAAGTCTCTTTCCAAAAAGACACAAGGGAATACAGTTTGATCATACTATGATTTTACTCATCTCTTATGTGATTCGTTGGACATAGTGGCTTCTCGTCGTAGTTCATCGAGACGGGCCGAGTAGATTAGTCATTCTTCCTTGGCAGAAGTGTAAGGGATCAATTCGATAGCTAGCTTTAAAGAGGGATTTTTTCTTTCAATGGGAATTATTGCCTCTAACCCATATACAAGTTGGAAAGGTGTAAAACTAGTCACAGTTTTTGCAGATGTTTGGTATTCCCATAATGTCGAAAATAGGATGAGGTTCCATCTTGACTTATTTTTCCCTATCATCCGTTGGAGCATTGTTTTGAATACTTTGTTAATAGACTCAACCTGTCCATTAGCTTGAGGATAATAGGGGGAAGAATTTTCCTGGTCAAAGTGTAACATGGTAGCTATCTCGGTCATTATATTGTTACAAAAATGTGATCCATGATTGGTTACAATTCATTTAGGTACACCGAATCTAGAAATAATATTATTGAACATGAAAAGTGTTGTAGTTTTGGCATCATTTGAGAAAGTAGGAATAACCTCTGCCCATTTAGTAAAATAATCGAGGACCACAATAATGTAGTTCTCGCCGCCAGCGGAGGCTGGTCTACATGTCGTAAAATATATCCCCCATTTTTCAAAGGGACCAAAAAATACCATAGAATGTAAGGGAGCAGGATGGGCGCACATATTTTTTGAGAAGATCTAGCAAGGGTGGCATTTTTGGATCACATTCATACAATCTTTGAAGATTCTGGGCCAAAAGTACCCTGTGCACAAAATTTTATGGGTGGTGGATAAACCATACAAATGGATGCCACATGCTCTAGAGTGGTAGTCACTAAGGATATGTTTGGCTTCAATGTGTACAACATACTGGCACAAAACCATGTCCACACCACGATGATAGAGAACATCTCCTACAATGAGATAATTGTGGGATTGGTGGTGAATGTGTCGACGATCATCTTTCGATAATCTAGGCTGGAAACATTGATTTTGGAGATATATTAACACATATCCATACCAAGGGTTAGACGAGTCAATGAGAAACAAAGATTCATCAGGTAGCGAGTCTTGTACCACAGATTCTTCATGGACTCGGGGAAGATCGATCATTAATTTGATGAAGACCAAGGATTTTTTAGACTTGGGGGTAGAAAAATCAAGGTCAAATTCTTTTAGGATGACAATCCATTTTGAGTATCGACATCCAAGTATCTAGTGCGATAGGATATACTGCATTTTGTTAACGTTAGATATTATGGTGGTGGTTCACAACATAATATAATGTCGAAAACACTAGATAACAAAAACAACTGCCAATGCCAACTTCTCGACATAGGCATAATGAATTTTAGTGCCAACAAGGACCTTAATGAGATAGTAGATGATGTGTTCATGCTCATCATCAATTTGGACTAGTACCATACCTATGGTAGTTTAAGAAGTAGCGAGATATAATAGAAAATATTGATTGTAGTTAGGAGGCTTCAATAAAGGTGTTGACGTGAGAGCCTTGTTTAGATGATCAAAGGAACATTGAGCTTGCTTATCCCAGATAAATAGGACACCCTTTTTCAATAAAAGAATGAAACCTTTTCTAATTTTCACGTAGTTGGTGATGAATCATCCTAAAAAGTTTACTTTCCCTTGCAAACTTTGAAGTTGGAATTTAGAATAAGGAAGAGGAAAGTTAATGATTTGCTCGAATTTAAAGGGATCAAATCTGATCCCAAACCTAGATACAATGAAACCTAGAAAACAACCATATTCCACAACAAAAATACATTTGTGTGGATTTAACAGAATGTTGTAGTATCGATAGCGTAATTTTTTTTTGTCTTAAACGACCTAGGTGAGATTTGCACCTCTTGGATCTTGCAGGAATATCATCAAGATATGGTTGTATGATATGTTTTATGTCGTGGAAATCATAGGACATGGTCCACTATAATGTTGCACCAACATTTTTAAGACCAAAAGGTAACTTTCGATAGTGAAAGTCCCCTAGGGACAGATGAAGGAGGTTTTATGCTCATCTTCCAAAATTATTTTGATTTGATTATAGTCGAAGAAGTGATCTGTTGGCACAGGAGAAGACCCAGGGTTCAATTCTTAACATCTCACCAGAAAAACCTTGACTACTATCCCTTTCGGAAACTCCTGCGAAGCAGGTGAAGTCTCACCCGAGGTAGAAGCATGGGGGGTTACAGGACACAGGTGTCTGTAACTAGGCTGGGACACAGATATGTGATAATAACACTTCGCAGGATATTATGTTTAATGATTAGCAAGTGACATGCATTATTTTATTAACCCTATTAACATCACAGAACATAATCAAATATAGATCTAGCGTAGTAACAACAAAAGATTAGGCACCTTAAAAACTTAGCACTTAGCACTGTGAATCAGATCTAGCATTTTAACATAAGAAAATCATTTAAGAAACACATACATATCCATTACACATATTAATCTAAGCACTAATAAAAACATAACAAAGATAACATTGCACAAAGAAAACCATGAGACACCAGATATATGTGGTTCACCC
>ML794214.1:621671-695814 GCA_009831015.1 Picea engelmannii | reverse complement strand
AGCTTCTACATGTTCTTTTCCCTTTTCTCCTTTCTTGATATCTATGGGTACCTTCCATTGATCTGAACATTATATTATTACCCATTGGAATTCTTTGGATGTGATGAAATACTTCATCTTTAACCATGTCTTGTTAGGGTCTATTCTGGCTTGTATCCATATATTGTGCCTGGATGCCTTGAAGTTGACATTCCCCTCATTTTCCTTCACCACATCAGGTGAAATCATCCATGCATCTACAATTTTCTCCTGCATCTCTTGTATATACATGCCAAAAATGCTTGAATTCTCTTTACCCTACTTAGGATCGTGTTGTGTCGCAGGGTTATGTATCTTGTTGCACCACACTTTCTTCTTGTTTAAAAAAAAACTGAATATTTTGGTTTTTTCCATGCCTCCAAGGATATCAAAATAAACAACCAAGAGTAGTGTAACTTGATTCCAACATCTTGTGCATCTCTGCAGTATTCTAAGAATAGGTTGAGAAAATACAGTGCCCAACTAATAATTGTTCTCTTCGTGCACTATGCGGTTATTATGACCACCCCTACAGGAACCTCTTCCTTGCGACACTTTCATAATAACTTGCAGGTCAGCAATTTCCTCACAAATCTAGTGGCTAAGTCATTGATATTCATGATTATAATACCTTTTCTTCCTCTTTCAGTGCCAAATTATTCTTTGATCTCCTCTGCAATCGCCTTTTCTTTTGTATTATCATCTAAAAAATCTTATAGTTTCATTCCATTTGTTGGTAGCCCTGTAATCTTAGCAATTAAATCTACATCAATGGGGATGTGTTTTATCTTGTGGGTGAAATCTTCTCAACTATGTCATCGTTCCGGTAGTCTCCTATGCATGCAAACTTAGGCTTTTCTTTTGTACCAATGTTCACTTTGTGCGTTCTTAAAGGATTTTCATATATAGATAACTCCTTCTATTGGGTGTTCCCCTTCAGTTTCTGGTATATTCAAATTCATTGGGTCTTCATCCTCTTGGTTTTCTTCAGCAATATTATAAAAACACAAGACCTCTTCAATTGTCATAGTAACCCTAGGTGTACTATACATCAGGCCTTTTGTCGCAAAAATCTTGTTCTTAAGAACTTGCAAGGTTGAGTCAATAATCGGATTATTAATTTCAAAACTAAATGTTACCTTGAAGTTCCTAGTCAACTCTTCCCAATCTCTTGTCTCTCTGCGCACTTCTAGTTCTAGGTACCAATTCTTCGGAGTATTTTCCAGATTATGCACAAATAAATGAATCCATTATTGTTTTGGTACCGATATCCACTACGCAGTACACTTCATAACATGATCTGTTGGAAAACTTAATCCACTATAATTTGGCATGATACGTTCATTCTTTGTCATGGATATAACTTGTAATAATCTTTTACATTGTTGCCAATATCTTATCCCATCTATGAATATCCCACCATCTCATTGAAGTCACTTTCAGTGTGACATCTAAGGCCAAGAGTATTTGTTGATCTAGAATCTACATTTAAAACTCATTGATAAAAAATTATATAGGTGTTAGTCCATTATACCTTGGAGGTTCAACTATTTCAGTTCCAATCAATCTCAATGCATGGGTGATTCGATCACACTTCCTGGTCGACACTTCATGCACTCTTTGTTGCCAATTCTCCAAACCCACTTCTGATTTTGACGCGCATGAGATGATACTCCTTTTCAACTTGGTTTTCTAAATGGTCATAGACTAGAGGTATATCAAACACTGGGGGTCTATCATAAAAGGGTGGCGTAGTCGAAGTTGATGTTATCCAGTCTGTTCGAATCAATTATTTTCTTTCTTGTTGGTAGGTCTCTTTCTCTTTCCTTGGATCAAACAATGGCAAGGGTCCACTACTTTCCTTACCCACTAGTGAATTATATTCCCTTGATCTGTCACATTCGCTCCCATTCTTATTCCTCTGCACGTAATTTCTAATATCTTAGGTTGCTCGTCGCATGCCTCTTCTACTATCATCTATATGTTCTGGTTTTGGTTCTAGTACTAGTTCTGGTGTTGCTTCTGGTTCCCTCTTGCCTACAATTTTGTTATCATTTGAGGACAATCCTCCATCGCATGGTATAGTGCTCTACAATATGTACATGTCATGCATGGATTCGGTAAATCACACGCTAAATGTTCAGGATGATTACAATTATAACATATGATATGTCCTCTTCCTGCTCTACCAAATCCTTTTCATTCCTGACCTATGAATCCTCCTCTGCCTCCTTGATTATAAAATCCTCTAGGAGTATTAAATTGCGGGGCTCCTCATTCTACTTTAGGATCTTCTTCTTGGATTCTATAAGCATATGCAATGTTCTCTCTCATCGAGTCCAATGCGCAAAAATCCTTCTTTTCATGTCCCACTGACTTATAAAAATTGCAAAACAAGTTCCTCGTAGTGCTTTGGTATTTCTACATCAATGGACAATTATGAGGGTGGTGACCCACCGTCTTTCAAATTTCACACCATAACCTTAACAGGTTTGGAGCTCTTGTATTCAAGTATTGTTGGAATGTTGGACACTCATATTTATGATGGCCTTTTGTTTTACAAGTGTTACACCAAACTCCCTCGCACTTTTATTTTCCTTTCATAATTTCCTACAACTAAATAGTCAGTGAATCCATCTGTGACTGAACTTGAGCCATCCCTGTGTTATTCTCTCATATACGGGATGCTTCCAATTTCATCACAATTTCCATAGCTTCCGACCACATCGCAATATTCTCTTACGTCAAAGGGAAGTGTATATGCGGTAATAAACCTGCAATAAACCATTCTCGGTGTTGTTCATCTGGAATATGGAATGTTAACTAGTATTTCAATACCTTAAACCTTTGTTCAAAGTCCCATACTGATTCATTTAATATATATTTGATTTCCTTTAGCTTAGTAATGCACTACAACTGAGACTTAGGCTTCTAGAATTCTTTCAGCAAATCTTATCTAATTACCTCGGCCAATGTTCTCGTCTGACCCGTAGGTGTAGTATTTTGATATTTCATATACCATAATAGTGCACGATATCTAAAAGTTGTCAACAACTGTGAAATCTTCACGTCATCGTCCTGGATGTTCTTCACAGTCCATATCGTGTCACAGATGAACAAATGTTGTTCGGGGTCTTCTGAACTGGCCCCTTGAAAGAGAGGAATCCTTAAGATGGGATCAACCCCTGCCATCGTGTTCTATACAATATTCTTTCTTAATAATACTCACTGATTCTAACTCGACGTACTACTTCCACTACTTTGATTACTTCCACTACTAACTACAATTGGAAAAACTTATGATCTTACCACAGTTCTTGGTGACACACACAGAGTCATGGGTTTAACACAAAGTCTGAACTGAGTGAGATCCTCTTCTAATGGACTGAGTTGATAGATCTTTTCTTTTGTGCACAGACTCCCTTTGATCCGGAATATTGCACTAGTGTCTCTTTCCTTGATCTCAATGTGTTTCCCTTCTCTCTTAGCCATAGTCCTATTCTTATTCGGTCTAAACCTCTTACCATTGCACAATATTCCATTCTCTTTGTCCGTCGCAAACTCTTCTTCATCCAGCATCCTCAACCCATTTGTTCCTCATTCCTTATTTTCATCCCTTTCTATGCTTAGATCATTCCCTAGTTAGCCCCCAATTCCCCATATGTGCGTGAAGGTGCTTAGCAATCAGATTCCGTCGTTGTAAATCTTTTGTCGCACATCAACATATTAATCCACGTAGATATTGACATTAGGTATCTTCCACACAACTCTTTGAATAATTCTCTTTCAGTGGCACTGTACGACTAAGTACAATCTATGGAAAATTCGGTAATGTATCCTCCCAGCACACTATCCAACTAGTAATCGATTTTGTGTGATGTCTTATTTCTTATTGCATTAACCTATCTGATCAATTCAGGAGTCCAATTCCTCAGATTCGTAGTCCGGTATCTTCCAATATATTCAGTAAATATAGAGATCCACTCTACTAATACATTTGGGAAGTCAACAAATAAAATTTCATGTAAATCTATAAAAAAATACCTTTGTAACCATTATTTTTTATTGATCCTTGGATTATGATTGTCCTCTACTGCAAACTCGATCTCCTAAGTGTTCCACCATTCTCTGATCTCCTCCTTATTAGACCTCCACATCCCCCTCATTCACAAATCCCAGTCCCGGAAATAGAACCATTTGATGGGGTGTAGTGGGCAGACCCGAGGTTAATCATTAATAAACCAACAAAACCCTTAGACATCGACCCTTTCGAAATCACTTACAAGCAAGTGAATTCTCAATCAAGGCTTCTAGAGGGGTCGTAGGAACCAAATTTCTGCAATGATGAGGGGAAGTGAGGTATTCAACATGACCATATTATGAATTGTTTATTCATCTACTGTGTGCACAGTTTCCATTACTTAACCTGTAATTAACATGTAATTTAACATATGCATGACATTACTCCACTTAACATTCAATCATTCATCATTAACTTAAGTGTGCAGGATCATAACAACATATATTAGTGACATATTAAACATCCATTATCATTGCACAATAACTACAAACAATACACAGATATATACTAACTATCCCTCATATGCGTCAAAAACATAACACACATAAGCAACACATCAAGACAGAAGGTTTTAACTTGGTTCACCCCAAACTGGGTTGCATCCATAACAACTGGTTTCTTATTCATTCATTCATAATCTCCATTACAGCTGCACATTGCACTTACGAAAAGATATATCAGTTGACATTAACCAATCCTGCCTAAGTCGTTCTACTATAGTGCGAGCCTAATTCTCGAAAACCTTAGTCATGTCTCAAAACACTTGAGCACTTAGCCAATTCTTCGCTCATACATTCTTTACTATTTCCTCTTCCCAAAACATGTTACATATTTATAGTTTTCTATTAGGGCTTAGCCCATTACAACATAGTTACAAAGTGGAAAAATTGTCCCAAAACTTCCTAACCAACTCTCATTTCTTGTGCACTAACTCTTAATAATGCGCTCGTTGCTTTCCACATGTGATGCTACTTTGCCAAAATGTCATGCAATCTACTTCTGTTTGATTCCCAAAACTTATCCAAAACAACCTACTCCAACAGTCATGAATTTGTAAGGTATTCCTTTGACATACCTTTATAACTTCTCAATTTTTACATATTGTAGGAGGTCCTCACAAACTTGTATATATGAAACATGTCACATAGTTCATATCTCTATTATGGAGAGGTTTAAATATCTTCCAATGTTCATGAGAGACCAAATCAATTTAATATGAGATGTCACATGGTCCATATCTCTATTATGGAGAGGTTTAAATATCTTCCAATGTTCATGAGAGGCCAAATCAATTTAATATGATTTAGGAAGGAAGATATAAAAAGAGAAAGTGAATGTCTAAAACAACTTCAAAATTAGGAAAAATTATGACTTATAAAGGAAGATATAAAAAGAGAAAGGGAATGGAGAAAGGGAAACTCTCAAACAACTTCAAAATTAAGGAAAATTATGACTTAGCTAAGGTAAGACGAAACATTGGAAGACTATTTTCTCTTCACATTTGAAGTCATGAGGAAAAGTAAGTACATATTTTAATTAACCTTTTCTTCCCTTGCATGTTAATTTAGGGATTTTTATATCACATCAATCGACAACTTATCACATTTCAACTTACAACTCCTATTTCCTATTTTTATATAATATATGAGTTGAACATGTTAAAATAATTCCATTTTGGCATAGTGTACTATCAAGTGGGAATATTTTTATTAGTCCGTGCTTGGAGGAAATAGGGAATATTGTAAATCGTATGCCGTTTTTTCCAGTATTTCGATAGACAAATCAACATTTTAACCCAAAGTTTTAAAAAACAAACACAATTTTTCCCTCCATGACTTGGGTTTGTGTACTATTGTGTTTGATGGGATTTTAAGAGACTTACGTTTGTGCACTATTGTATTTGATGGGATTTGAAGATTGATGATGGTGGTTAATATTCTCATGAATTTATCAAGAATTCTCACTCTCACATCAATGGCTTCCTATATCCATGAAAATAATACTTGCAGTGATGGCAATGAATACTTTCCACATGAAAATAATACTTGCAGTGATGGCAATGAATACTTTCCATATTGCAAACACTTCTACCATAATGCACTTCATGAGGGTTTTATCAGATTCTTTTCCATGAACATTGAAACTTGGTTGTAGCATATTTTCAATATTCCAACACTTCCATGAGTCTTATCCATTGCATGATTGCAATTAGTTTTATATTTTACCATTATTGTATGTGTTCAATCCTGGAAACATCATTTGGCCATTCTCGAGTTACAAATGATTTTATTTCATATCTTCAAGCTCAAATGTTGTTAGTTACAATTAAATAATAAAGCTTATTTTCTAATTTTTAACTATTGGATTTGACTCATAATTGAAGCTCAAAGTATAAAGATTTATTGTTCAATATTTGTTTTCATGCCAAAAGTTGCAGCTAGTGAGAATCTACTATCCCTTCCACTTTCCACTTATAGAGAAAACTTTGGGTTACATGCACACACTGTATTTGAACTTGATTTTTTTTATTTTTGGTAATGTAGATTATGCAAAAAAGTTTAACACTAATATGAATATTTCCTTTATGCATATAATAGATGCTAGAAAATACCGATTGTTGAGATGTACCTAAATGATTTTTATTTTCAAAGTTGTTGTTTGTCTAAGTATATTAATTGTGTGGAAGATGTTATAAGCTATGCATATTAATTCTCAAATGTATTGTCTAAAGATCCTTGTTGTAAGTAAGTATATATATATATATATATATATATATATATATATATATATATATATATATATATATATATATATATATATATATATATATATAATGTTTGTTTATTTGTTTTCAAGAGAAAGACATAATTTACATATATTTATTTATGATATATCAACACATTGATCACTTATAAATGTAGAATAGAGTTGAGAGATCACCTTCTTACATGGAAGAAGATAAACATTAAATACTAATGCCAATGTTATTGTAATTGTAATGCCAATGTTATTGTAATTGAAATACATACTAGTGTCCTTCCCACCATTTGAACGACTATCCAACAAGTTAAACATTATAATAATACAAATACACAACAGTGAATTTCAATTGAGCTTATGATTTTCATGCATTGAAAGAACAAGTGATGTGAGTGAAAACATTAAACTAAATATATAGGCAGGTTAGCTAGCTATTTTCAAACACGAACCCTTATAACATGGAGTTTGGGATTGTTCGATGGAATTAATGTCGATGAAAACAATGACAACTCATAATGAAATGACAACTAATTGGACAACACATTAAACATTTCTAGGAAATGAGGTTTCTTCTTAACATGATAATGCAACAACTAAAGGTACTCAATTTAGCATGGCTCACTTACAATATTAGTTGTGTCTAAAGAACATATTAATAATTTTGTACTATGAGATCTATGCTACTTGTAACCATAAATAGCTAGAGCGCTTTTGTTTCTTACTTAAAGGAAAGGGTTTGTTTCTCCCCTCATTAGAAATTATAATATGGAAATTGTGCATTTCTTAATTTATATGTGAACTCACATTTATGAGTGGAGACATAGTTTTATAATTGATGTGTGTCCATTAAATTCAATTGATGTGTATAGATGAGAGGTAGAATTTCATAAACCATTGTAAATTTACAACTTATCAATTAAAAAACTAATTTCTTATGTGAGTGATGTAATTATAATTATTTATTTTTATTATATGTATATAATTATTTTTGTCATCAATTATAATTATAAAGAATTTATTATGATAATCTTAGTTTGTATTAATCTATTAAGTATATAGTTTAATATAATTTCAATTCGTAATTATTCATTTCTTTTATAGCCTTATCAAAATAAGGGTATTTTTTTTGCCTTTCTCCTATTCATTTCTACTAATTTGGATTCTTTTGTTTCCTTACTGTTGAGTTGTTATATTCTTTGCGGTGAAAGTCTAGTTGAGGTGTATTGATTGACAGTTGAAGTCCAAGGAATCGACAACAAGTCGAAGGTCAAGGTGGTTCGACCGAGTAAAGACGAAGACGAAGGAATCAATAGCAAGTTGAAGGAATCGACGTGGTTCAAATGGGTAAAGACAAAGTTGAAGGATTCAAAATCAAGTCAAAGGTCGAGGTGGTTTGACTGGGTAAAGATGAATTCGAAGGAATCGACAGCAAGTCAAAGGTCAAGATGGTTTGACTGGGTAAAGACGGAGTCGAAGACTTTGATAGCAAGTCAAAGAGGTCAACCGACAAGAGATTGATAGGAGGGCATGTGGAAACCGAATGAAGGATGACCAGTACTCGACTGGTAATCCGACTTGGCAGTCGACTGTAACATAATCCCAATATTTGTAGGATTTGTAGCCAATGATCTGTGTGGATTTGTAACCATTTTTTGGCACCTTTTCTTTAGTTTTTTTCCTATTGTAAAGCCTATAAAGAAGACATGTTGTAATGTTGTAAAAGATGATGAAATCATAGAGGTTGTTGGTCATGTAGATGTAATTCGAATTGGCTACAGGGTTGCTCTTGTGTAAAGAAAGAAGGTATGGTGTCAATTGTGGCTTAGGTGTGGACCAAGGTTAGGCATGTAACCTTTTATTCTGAATGAATAAGATAACAAGAGAGAAGAACACTCAAGGAATGTTGGTTTTCCTAGATTAGATTTCCAGGGTAAAATCTATGTGTACTCTGTGTTTGTTGTGTCATTAAATACTTTCTTGTTTAAATATTTCTTCCTCTCTTATGCTAGGTTTAGCATGGAAGTGTTTCTCATTTCCTAACATGTGGTATCAGAGCTTGGTTTAACAACCTTGGATCTGAGCTAAACCATAGGTTCAATAAGAGTCGTAAGTCATAAATCTTTAAAAATAGTGTTAAAGAATGGCGAGCAGCTTGAGAATAGAGATTGGAAAATTCAATGGCCAGAATTTTGAGCTTTGGAGGCTTAAAATTGAAGATCTCCTTATATATCAAGAACAATGGACAACAGTATGTCCAAGTACCATGTCGATAGGTATTCCGACAGAAGAATGGGAGAAAATCGAGAGAAGGGAAAGGAGTGTGATTCAAATTTGTCTTGCAAATTCGATACTATTGAATGTCTCAGGTGAATATTCGGCCAAGAAACTATGGGATAATACGTTAGGAATCTTGTACCAGTCGAAATCCTTGGTAAATAAGTTGTTTCCTAGAAATACATTGTATCTTCTAAGGATGAGTGAGGGAAGTTCAGTGACTGAGCATTTAAATGCGTTTAATACCATTTTGATCCAGTTATCTTCTATGGATATTAAAATCACTAAGGAGGGGAAATGTGTTATACTATTAC
This sequence comes from Picea engelmannii, assembly GCA_009831015.1. Lineage (NCBI taxonomy): Eukaryota > Viridiplantae > Streptophyta > Pinopsida > Pinales > Pinaceae > Picea > Picea engelmannii. The sequence continues at coordinate 686,367 of ML794214.1, read as the reverse complement.
GTTATTTCCCAAACTCCTGGGATATCTTATTCGTGGTTATAGGGAGTAATACAACCACATTAGTTCTTGAATACGTGGTTACATCTCTACTTTTAGAATAAATGAGAAGGAAGAACATGGAAGGATCAAACAAAGATGCATCAGTGGTAAGGGGTCGACTAGTTGACAGAGATAAAGGAAAATTCTCTAGTAGAAGTTCTAAATCGAAGGGTAGATCTAAATCCCCTGGTTAGTCGACAAGAAGATATTGGAAATGAGGTAAAATTGGGAATTACAAAAGGGACTGCAAGTTGAAGGCAATGGAATTTAGTATAGGATCCGATGAGAAGAAATAAACTGAGAGAAAGATGACTCCAGATAAGGGAGGTGATGTGTACTTGGCGTCGACCAGTACACAGTCGGATCAAGATGTTTGGTTGATTGACTCAGGAGAATCCTATCATATGGCACCACATAGAGAATGGTTCTGCAAATATGAACAATATGAATGAGGAGATGTGTTCTTAGGGATGACTCGACAACTAAATTTATCAGACAAGGAATATTTTGACTGATACTATAGGATGGGAGGAGTAGAACCCTTCCAGGTGTGCTACATATTCTGGGTTTGGCAAGAAAATTGATATTTCTCGGCAAAATGGGTGATGTAGGGGTGCACACTCTATTTCATAATAATTCATGTAGGATGGTCATAGGTGCAATGGTCTTAATGAAAGGAGTTCGGATTGGGACCCTATATAATTTATTAGGGAGTGTTGACTCAGTCGAATGCAGTAGCAACGTTGTTCCTAAATTCGACTCAACTTCGATTCAAATTTACTCGAATCAAGATAAGTTGATTCAAACCGACTCTAAAATTCATCATAAAGTTGACCTGACCATGCTATGGCATGAGAGGATGGGACACATTGGAGAAAAAGTACTTCCATCTATGCATAAAAAAGGTATGGTAAAAGATTTTCCTGGATGTAATTTAGAAGTCGACTTTTGTGAACATTGTATTTATGGAAAACAAAGTCAGGTAAGGTTCCCATCTAGATCAACAAGGGCATTTGGAATTCTAGAGTTGGTTCATAGTGATGTGTTTGGCCCTGTTTTAGTGCCTTCACTTGATGGACTCTTGTATTATGTCTCCTTCATAGATGATTTTTCCAGGAAGATATGGATATATTCCTAAGGAAGAAATTAGAGGTTTTCGAGAAATTCAAAGAGTTTAAATCTCTTGTAGAAAACCAGATAGATAAGAAGATTAAGGTGTTGGGAACTAACAATGGTGGTGAATTATATGGAAAAGAATTTGATCAGTTCTACAGGCAGTGTGGCATAGCATGCCAAAATACCACACCATATACCCCACATCAAAATGGAATTGTTGAGAGAATGAATAGAACGTTGATGGACAAGGAAAGGAGCATGCTAAGTGGTGTTGGGCTCACACAATAATTCTAGGCAGAGGTAGTCGACACTGTAAAATATCTATTGAATATGTCTCCTTCGTCGGAGTTAGTCGACATGACTCTGCATGAGGTATGTTCTGGTAAGAAGCCTTCAGTCTCACATCTCAAAGTATTTAACTGTGATGCATTTGTGCATGTTCCCAAGGAAAAGAGGAGCAAGCTGGACAAGAAGGAAGTCAATTGTATTTCCATTGGATAAAAAGAAGGAATGAAAGGATATAATCTTTGGGATCCTGTATCAAGGAAAACAGTGTATAGTTGTTGGCCCTTGACCAAGTTTTGGGATAACCTTGGTCATTTTGAACTATTTTGGGACTTCGACAGCTAGTCGAAGAAGGAGCACCAAGTGAAGCAGAGATCACGGGATATCGGTCCACTTTTGGGCCTCTTTTAGGGTTTTGGGTTAATGTAATGGGAAAGGGATGTCGGCTCGTGGGTTTACCCATGCTTAGGCCCACTTTTGTAATGTATAAATAGATACTTAGGAAATGTAAGAATGGTCGATGAATTAGTGCTAGTAGTTAGATCTGTGTGATCAAATGTGGATTGTAAATGCTTCGTGCATGATTGTAAGAGGCTTGCAGAGCTAAGTGCAATTTGTTGTAAGAGGTTGTAGAAGGCTTTGTGCTGAAGAACAAGGAAGAAGGATCTATCGAGATGCGTAGATCTTCTTTTATGTGCGAAGTAAGGGTTTTGAGTGGCTTTGTGCTGTAACCGATTGAATACACTAATAAAGAATAAGAGTTGGTGGATGTAGCCTTGGGGAGGGGGTGAACCACATAAATTTGTGTATTATTCTTTCTTCTTTGACTTGATGTGTTTATCTCTTTCGTTGCTAAGTTCTTTGATATATTTAGATAGATCTACTTAGGCTTTGTGCTTCTTAGATGTGTATGAATGTTAGATCTGATGTGTATGAAGATGCTTAGTGTTGATCTACTGGATCTGATCTATTTTACTGTTGCTAAGTGCTGAAATATCTTAGATCTAAGTGAATGTTTCAATGCTCTGTGTTATCTGCGAAGTATAAGAAGGGTTGAATATTGATGAATAATCGATGTTAAGTGTGATATAATGATAGAATCATAGATTTGTGTCCCAACTAAGGTTGCAGACACCTGAGTCTTGCAACCACCCCTGCCTCTATCTTGGGTGAGACTTCATCTGCTTCGCAGGTGATTCCAAAAGGGTCGATAGTTAGGGATTTGTTGGTATGCTCTTGAGAGTTGAACCCTGGGTCTGCCCTTGTGCCAACAATAGTCAATATGTATTCTTCATAGAAGTCGGAAGTAAGTCTGAGCCTGAAGAAATTGTTCAAACCAAGAATAATCCAGAGAATGTGTGGTTTGAACTGAGGAATGAAGAATATGATTTAGATGAGTTGATTGAATCAGAATAATAGGTGAAACAATCGACCCCAATCGTAAGGAGCTCATAATGAGTAAGAAAATGAGTCGAAAGGTATAGTCTTCCTTACTTCCGTTCCTCATTCGTGTTAACTATCACCGACAATGAGCCCAAGTTGGTCAAGGAGGCAGTCGACTCAGTAGAGGGAAAAATATGGAAGGAATACATATTCAAATAGATGGAATCCTTTCACAAGAATGAGACATGGGACTTAGACAAATTACCTAGTGGAAGAAAACTTGTCAGTATTAAATGGGTATTCAAGAAGAATATGAATGCAATAGGTCAAGTCGAGAAATTCAAAGCTTCACTAGTAGCGAAAGGATATTCCCAAGTCAAAGGAGTCAACTTCGGTGAGATTTTTTACCCTATTGCAAAATTAAATTACATTATAGTACTAATTTCTCTGGCTGCAACAATTGGTCTAGAAATAGAACATATGGATGTAAATACAGTGTTCCTACATGGGGACCTGGAAGAATAAATCTACATGAAACGACCTGAACGATTTGTAGTAAAGGGAAAGAAAGAATTGGTGTGCTAACTGAAAATATCCCTTTATGGTCTAAAGAAATCACAAACGATGTGGTACCAAAAGTTCGCCACATACATCCTTAGTTTGGGGTTTGTGAGAAGAAAAGTTGATCACTACATATATTCCAAAGAAGAAGGTGGGCGTTTCATATATGTAGCATTGTATGTCGATGACATGTTGTTGATTGGGAAGAACATGAACACAATAAAGGAGGTGAAGAAGCAGTTATCCTCCAAGTTTGACATGAACTATCTCCCTACAATGAACTTCATTATGGGAATGGGTATCAATAGAGATCGAGCAACTAGAAAGATCTGGTTGAACCAGATGAAGTATATTGAAACAATCTTGAAACGTTTCAACATGCAGGATTGTAAACCTGTGAAGGTACCAATTCTGATGGGAGCAAGGCTAACTATTGAGCAATTTCCAAGGACATGGGATGAAATAAAGGACATGGAACGTGTTCCCTATGCAAGTGTTGTTGGTAGTCTAATGTATGTGATGGTTTTCACTCGACCAAACATTTCCCATGCAGTGGGAGTGTTGATTAGATACATGTCGACACCTGGGAAGGAGCACTAGGATGTTTTCAAGAGAGTATTCAAGTATTTGTGTGGCACAAAATATTATGATATATTCTACCAAGGAAAACTTGGAGGTGATAGTTAAATAAATGTACATGGCTTTGTCGATGCTGACTGGGATGGAGATCTGGATCGACGAAGGTTGACTGGTGGATATGTCTTCAAGATGTTCGATGGAGAAATTAGTTGGATGAGTAAGCGACAGGCAGTCGTAGCCTTGTCAACAACAAAAGTTGAATACATGATAACCACTCATGGAAGTAAAGAAGCAATATGGTTTCAAAGGTTGTTTTCAGGAGTCCGGTTTGAGTCAAAGCACAATATTATTGGCAACAAACCCTTCTTGCCATTCTAAGATTAAGCACATTGATGTGTAATATCATTTTGTGGGAGACATCGTGGAAAGCAACAAGGTGTTGCTGGAGAAAGTAGACATGTTGAAAAACATAGCAAACTCTTTGACCACGTCTATGAATGTTGTGAAGTTGTCCTAGTGTAGAGAGGCAATGGGTATTGTTTCCTTCGGTCTGTGAACGAGAGTTCAGAGGTCTCCCAGTTTCAGAAAACAAAACAACAAGTGGGAGAATGGTGGGTTTTTATATTCTTTGCAGTGAAATTCTAGTCGAGGTGGATCGACTGACAGTCGAAGGAATCGACCGCAAGTCAAAGGTCGAGGTGGTTTGACTAGGTAAAGACGAATTTGAAGGAACCAACAGCAAGTCGAAGGTCAAGTTGGTTTGAGTGGGTACATACGAAGTCGAATGAATCAACAAGAAGTTGAAGGTCGAGGTGCTTCGACCAAGTAAAGTCGAATTCGAATACATCAACAAAAAGTCAAAGAGGTCAACCAACAAGAGGTAGGCAAGTGGGCATGTGGAAATTGATTGAAGACCGAATGAAGGCCAACTGGTAGTTGACTGGTAATCCAACTTGGTAGTAGATTGTAATAGAATCTAGAGATTCACGGGATTTGTAGCCAATGATATGCATGGATATGTAATAGTTTTTGGGCACCTTTTCTTTCAGGTTTTTCCTATTGTAAAGCTGATAAAGAAGGTATGTGGTAGTGTTGTAAAAGATGATGAAATCGTAGAGGTTGTTGGTCATGTAGATGTAAACCGAATTGGATACAAGGTTGTTCTTTTGTAAAGAAAGAATGTATGATGTCGATTGTGTCTTGTTAGGCATGTAACCTTTTATTTTGAATGAATATGACAACAAGAGAGAAGAACGCTCAAGGAATGTTGGTTTTCTTAGATTAGGTTTCTAGGGTAAAATATATGTGTATTATGTGTTTGTTGTGTCATTTAATTTCTTTTTTAAATATTTCTTCCTCTCTTCTGGAAGGTTTAGCATGGAAGTGAATCTCATTTCCTAATACTTACCACATTTCCCCCTTCAAATGATCTTACCTTGTCGTATTCAAAATAATTTATACATATTAGGCCATCTTCCCTTATTCAAAACACTTGTCATGCCCAATCTAAAGATTTCCTTGATCAATCCTTTGAAGGTAAGACCTAGCGGGACTCTTTGAAAGAACATCCTTCCATACATTTAATACAATATTAGGCTTCTTCAAATGAGAATATTTCAAAAGTCCCTGATGGACCCTCGATCCCATTTGAAATATCAAATCCCCTAAGATCATGGACCTTAGTAGTCACTGAGAATGTAGATGTCCTTTTTTTTGTTGATAAAATCCTCATGCCTTCCCAATACTATATACACTCCTTGTATTTACTAATTATTCAAGCCAAAAACTTTCACAGACAAAAAAAAGGTAAATACTAAGCACCCAAAGGAACAATTCCAAGAAACCAATCTAATATTTCCCAATTAGAAAGCACAACAAACCTATTTCTACTAATTATATATTTTTAATTATTTTTATTCCTTTTAAACATTTAAACTTTGTTTTATTTAAATTTATACTAGTTAATTGAATTTTTTTACAATTCTTTAAACAACATGCTCATTCTTTGCATTGAGGTTATCTTAGCAAAACCACATAATCCAAATAAAAACCAACAATAATCAATCATTTGTTGTTTCTAAGTTTTTTCAAGAGAATCATAATCCAAATAAAAACCAATGGTAATCAATCATTTGTTATTTTCTAAGTTTGTTCATGAGATTCCAACAAGATATAGAGAAGGAATGGTGAGTTGGCCAAAATCTAAATGAAGTTGTAACCCATCCAAAAAGAACAAGTCTAAACATTTGACTTTTCGGACTTTTTTCGAGCAATTTTCATCTGAATCCACTGATACAATTGTTGGTGAAATTGCAATATTTGTATTGGTCAAATTGTAGTATTGAATACATAGATGGATCTAGAACCAAGAAAAAACCCTAATCCACCTGAATTGTGCAATCTCAACAACTAATATTTGCAATTCCATTTATTCCTCTAAATTTCTGACCGGATTTTGGGCAAAACTGTTTGGAAAATGTAACAGAAAAAATGTTCAAAAAGTCGAATGTTTAAACTATGTGATCCAAAAAAGACAAAGTGTAACACCCATGTTTCCCCCATATTGTAAATAATAATTATTATTATTGTGAACAATACTATGGACAGATCTGTCATGTGAATGTTGGACAGACAATGAGCCTTGTTATAGAACGTAATGTATATATTTTTTAATTAATAAAATGAAATTGTGGCATGACTATTGAAAGATGGTTTCTAGATAGATCATGATGCATGAGAAGGATGGTAAGGGGAACCATTAATGGTGAGATGACCCCTGCCAGGTCGGTACTCTGTTGGATATAAGTTGCACAGACCCAGAACAATCTTCTAGCTCAAAAAATTTAATTACCATCTAGGCTGGTAGTTGGGAAGTCTTCCTCAAGAGTCAATGAGCAGATGACAAAATTACCACCTAGAAAATTCCTTATCTGACCCACGAACTATTGTTGAGGAAGGAAAGAAAGGGAAGGAAAATCATGGGCAAAGGGTAGAAGATACACACACATGGGTCCAAGGATCAAAAAAAGAAAAAGAGGATCATGCGAGGCTCTTTGGTTAAGAAAGAGAACTAAAAAAATAAGTTGTTCTCGTTACAGAAATGTTTGGACATTGTTTTCTAATCAAGTTGACAAACGAAGTTGTGGTTCTTAAATGAGAAATCATAGTAGGATCCCTTGCTTGGTGGATAGAAAATTGGACTACCAGGTTCCTGTGGGAAAAGGAGAGTAACCTTTGTCCCTTGTTGTTGTTGCGATTAAGGAGAGTTCCTCTCATGGAATCATGATCTAGCTAGGGGGTGGTCAGTTGAGGAATACTCCAAGAGAAACTATGCCTACGATTGGGTGCAAAAGGGCACCTTTTCAGTAGTTGCCAACTAATTTCAAGGTTTCAAATAAGTGAAATTATGGGTTTATATTGTATTGATTGGTTTCATTGTAATGCGTGTTTTCTTGAGTCACATGCTAGAATAATATTTTATCTTGTTTGAATGGTATAATCTATGGCTCTGCAGGTCTGGAGGCTTGAGAATTTTGAAGTAAAGCTTGAATATTATATTTCGTTAATGGTTTTATACTTAATGTTGTTTAGAAAAGAGGATTATTATGAACGAGTTTATTTTAAATGAATTTAGGGGGGAATGGATATTTGAATTCCTGTCTAGATCCATATGTGCTAATCCTAAAAATAAATGTCTGAGGATCGATTCCATGAATACAAAGTTGGGACGGACTCTATAGGACTATCCTGAACTCGTCAAACCCTCGAAATCCCTTTTTTCCATTATAGAATTCGAGTTCTGTAAATGGAGGGAGATTCCTTCAAACGATTCTCCCAAGTGACCACAGGCTCGAGTCCACGGACTTAAAAAAATATTGGATAATATTTAAGAGTGTAGCCCACTGGGGTTTTTCAAAGTCCCATATGACCAGGGTACTAGAACCCTTCGCTATGCTCAAAAGGAGCTAAGTTGTCCAGGATTTGGGAGTTTGGAGGTCTGGGACTCCAAGATGTTTGAAAATTGGACTACCAGGTTCCTGTGGGAAAAGGAGAGTAACCTTTGTCCCTTGTTGTTGTTGAGATTAAGGAGAGTTACTCTCGTAGAATCATGATCTAGATAGGGGTGGTCAATTGAGGAATACTCCAAGAGAAATTGTGCCTACGATTGGGTGCAAAAGGGAACCCTTTTCAGTAGTTGCCAACTAATTTCAAGGTTTCAGATAAGTGAAATTATGGGTTTATATTGTATTGATTGGTTTTGTTGTAATACATGTTTTCTTGAGTCACATGCTAGAATAATATTTTATCTTGTTTGACTGGTATAATGTATGGTTCTGCAGGTCTGGAGGCCTGGGAATTTTGAAGTAAAGCTTGAATATTATATTTCGTTAATGGTTTTATACTTACTCCTGTTTAGAAAAGAGGATTATTATGAATGGGTTTATTTTAAATGAATTTAGGGGGAAATGGATATTTGAATTCCTGTCTGGATCCATACGTGCTAATCCTAAAAATAATTGTCTAAGGATCGAGTCCATGAATACAGAGTTGGGACGGACTCTACAGGACTGTCCTAAACTCGTCAAACCCTCGAAATCCCTTTTTTCCATTATAGAATTCGAGTTCTGTAAATGGAGGGAGATTCCTTCAAACGATATGCCTAAAACGGAGATTGTATGCAAAAGTTACGACCCTGGGAAGTTGATGTACTGACTTACCCAAACGGGGCCCACATGACTTTTGGCGCTTCATCTCCTAGCGTTAGGTTTTTAGATGTTTAGGGTTTTTGAAACTCTTGTTTATTGTAAAAAGGCCTTGAGAGTCTCATTATAATCATCTTCTTGCGAATGAGCACAACCATCACATCTCTTCTCAGAGATAAGCCACCACCATTCCAGCAAGCTTGTTTTCCGCTACATTTTATAGTTTCAGCTTATTTCCTTATTGAATAGAAAACCAGTTTTATTGTATCTCTGTTATTCTGTGTTAAGCATATGGTAATAATCTGTAGTCATTTCGTTCTGCTCATAAAATCTGGATCAGTGGTATCAGAGTGGTCTTCTCCTTGTCGTCTTAATGCATGTCCCCAACGAGGTCGAAGTACAAAGAGTTAGGTCTCTAGCTTGTTTCTCTTGAGGAAAAAAGCTCTCGCACACCCAAGCGACCTCTCATGGAAGGAGAAAAGAAAGATGACAAGACATGAGATCCTTTCAAATTTTTGATTGAGGAAGCCCTCACGCAACAGAGGAACGAGATGATGGATAATTTCGCGCAAATCCTTCGGTGACTACAACAAGCAATGCATCTTCTTCAAGCGGAGGCACCGCCCCCTTCAAGGTACAAATAAACTTCAATATTCCTATATTTGAAGGTCAGATAGATGCAGATGTTGTAGACAAGTGGTTGAATCTACTAGAAGGGTATTTTTTTGTCCATAAATTTTCGAATAGAGAAAAGATTACTTTTGCGCTCCTCAAATCCATTCCCCATGTCAAAGATTGGTGGGAAACTTTCTGTGAGCAAAAGGAAATAGAGGAACCCTCATTATTTACAGTCATGGCCACCTGGGAATCCTTCAGGGATTCTATTAAGGAACAATATTACCCTGTTGGAAGTTATGACAACTTGTATACCAAATGGACCACACTGCGGCAAGAAAGAGACCAAGTTGTGCCAGATTTCACAAATATCTTCCATACCTTGCGCACCAAGTTGGGTATCAAAGATTCAGAGTGGCATCTGGTGCTCAAGTATCACAGTGCTCTACATAGATACATCTAGACTGAAATGGAATTTCTGGACATCTCATCCTTGGCCGCGACCTACCGATATGGTGTCAAAATCGAGCAGAATCTCAAATAAAAGACGTGACAATTTGGGTCGGGGAACCCCTCACAACAAAAGACAGGAAAGGGCGGCCCCAACCCATAGAACAAAGGATAGAGCAAAGATGGACAGTATCAGGAAAACTAGTCCAAGCTACAAGAAAAGAAGGACATCGGAAAGACAAAGAAAGATACCAGGAAGTGGTGCAACTTCCATAAGAGCCCTTGGCATAACATTGATGACTGTCACTCAAAGCAGACACTAGTGGCTAAAGTGAAAGCCTCTGAATCAAATGCGGGTTCTGACTCTGAGTCAGAACCAGAAAGGGGAAGACGGGTCATTGACGCGAAACCCAGTGCCACTGTTTCTACCACTAAGCTCCAACATGGTGAACCAGACGAGCCAGAAGAAGAAGAACGCCTCTTCAATTCACAGATGTGGGTAAAAGGAACCCCGTTGCACTTCATCATTGGTAGTGGTAGCCAGAAGGACCTCATCTCGGTAGAGGTCATCAAGCAGTTGGCCCTGTCGACAACGCCTCACCCACAACCCTATACCATTGGATGGCTCTACCAAGGAAGCGATCTCCACGTCAACCAACAGTGTCGATTGTCGTACGACATCAAGCCATTCAAAGACGAGGTATTGTGTGATGTTTCTCCTCTCGAAGTTTGTGATGTTCTTTTGGGCCAACCTTATTTATGGAAACGTCATGCTATATATGAGTCTAGGCCTTGTAGTGTTATTATTACTTTGAATAGGAAATTGTATAGGATACCCGAGGTTGTCCCACCTAGTGCTATTTCCTTGATCTCTGCTAAGTAATGCAGGAAGGTCATCTCTCAAATGGGGAAGTTTGTCTTCTTTGTGATTCACTCTCAGAATGAGAGAAAAATCATAGCCACATCCAGGGTCTCTGCGGTCGACCTCTCCACACAGCAGAAGCAAGTAGATAAGGTCATGGAAGAATACTCAGATATCTTCTCCTCACCTATCAGGGTACCTCTGCACTGCCAGGTCAAGCACCCCATCGATCTGACCCCTGGCACACCGCTGCCCAATGGGCCAGTCTATCATCGCTCTCTAATAGAGAATGAGGAGATCAAGTGACAGATCTATTGAAATAATGTAACTGCGAAGAGCATTCTTATTATTTTGTTATTGGATTAAATCCCCATTGTGGATTAATCATGTCATTATTATTATTTTTATTATTAGATTAATCCCCATTGAGGATTAATCAAGTCGGTAATTGTATAAGGACCAAATCCCCTTTTATGGATTGGTCATCGGACAATTATAATGTAAAGAATAAGAAGTCGGCCCCAACAGTTATAATGAAAGGGCCAGATTTAATTAAAGGTGGATTTACCCACCCAGTGTGAGAGTTCGGCCCTGCCAGATGGTGACTCTTCAAACGTGCCAGATTAGTATAAATAAGAGGCTAGCGCCTCACTTCTAACACACACTTCACTTGCTCATGTTCTTATGAGGAAAGTTGATATTTCAAGTTGGTGAAAGAAGAAGAAGGGTGGCGCATCTCTTGGAGGAGGATTTTCTNATTTCAAGTTGGTGAAAGAAGAAGAAGGGTGGCGCATCTCTTGGAGGAGGATTTTCTGTATTGGTTGAGTTATCTCTTGAACTATTGATAAGCTATTTATGATAAGGAAGTTTTTGCTGGGTTTTCTTCCCCTAGAGGGTTTCCCAGGATAAATGTTGTGTCTATTGTGGATGTGTATTTCTCAATGATCTTGTTCATATTATGCTCTTATCTTATGAAATGCAAAGAACTATAATATCAGCATAAAACATTAACAAGATCCAAGGATTGCTCCACAAGGGGCACATCCGTCCCAGCTCATCACCTTGCGGGAGCCTAATTGTGTTGGTACAGAAGAAAGATGGAACCTGGCGACTTTGCATTGATTATCGAGCTCTGAATAAAATCACAGTGAGAAACCGGTACCTGATTCCCCAAATCGACAACCTTCTTGATCAACTCATGGGGGCCAAATACTTCAGTAAAATTGATCTGAATTCTAGATACCACCAGGTCCCGATATAACAGACTGATGTATGGAAGACCACCTTCAAGTCAAAGGAGGGCCTTTTTGAATGGTTGGTCATGCCCTTTGGTCTGACAAATGCTTCAGCTACTTTCATGAGGATGATGGACAACATCCTATGACCATTCACCAATACTTTTGTAGTGGTGTATCTGGATGACATTCTCATTTACAACAAGAATTGGACCGAACACTTGCAGCATATTCAGCAGGTTCTACACACCCTGCGGCAGCACAAGCTATACGTGAACTTGGAAAAAATCTCCTTCGGCATGGATAGGGTCCATTACCTAGGATACATCATTGATAAACATGGCATACATGTGGATCCAGCCAAGATCCAAGTCATCCGTGACTGGCCAGCCACAACCACACTCACTGAGCTTCAGAGCTTCTTGGGCCTTGCTAATTTATACTGTAGGTTTGTGTTGGGATTCTCCCATATTGCATGGGCCCTCAGCCAAATAACCAGTGGTGGTGGTAAGGTGAAATTTGCGTGGCGCCGGCCCCAACAATAAGCGTTCGATGATTTAAAGAAACGCTTGTGCTCAGCCCCAGTAATTTCACTACCAGACCTATAACAACCCTTTGAGATTGAGATTGATGCTTCAGACTATGTTGTGGGTGCCATTCTCACGCAGCACGACCACCTCATGGCCTAACATAGTGTGACACTATTAGATGTTGTCCGTAAGTACCCTACTTACGACAAATAAATGTACTCCATTGTGAAAGCCTGCCACCAATGGAGACATTACATTCTTGGGAGGGAGACAATCATTCACACTGATCATAAGCCACTGCAGTTCATGCAGACACAAGGAAAATTGCAGAATGACCGCCATCAAAAGTGGTCCACATACTTGTAGCAATTCCACCTCAACATCAAGTATAAAACAGGAAGCACCAACCGTGTTGCTAATTGCCTCAGCAGACCACCATTCGTGGCACTCACCACAGTGCTAGTCTCTTGTGGCCATGAGACCTCTGGATGGCCCCAACTCTATGAGACAGACCCGGACTTCACCACCACCTACCAAATGTTGGGTGCAAAGGTAGTTATCGATAATTTCCATCTTTAGGATGGGTTGTTGTGTTGACTGGGCCATATATTTGTTCCATCAAGTGAGCGAGCGAAGCTGATCTAGGAAGCCCACTACAACCGGGTGGTAGGACACTTCGACGTCAAAATGACAGTGGAAATGCTACAAAAACATTTCTACTGGTCGAAACTTCGACAGGAGGTCAGCAAGTATATCAGGTCTTGCACTACCTGTGCTATTGCCAAACCAACTACTAAGAAATAGGGCCTGCGCGCCCCTCTTCCTACTCCTCACAAGCCATGGGAATCCATCTCAAGCAGAAGCCACTGCCAAGCTCTTATTTGAAAGGGTCTGGGTACATTTTGGAATCCCACAAACCATTGTCTCAGATCGGGACAGTCAATTTCTCAGCACATTCTGGTCGAGCCTCTGGTCACTGCTAGACACCAAGCTCACCAAATCCACGACCTTCCACCCCCAGGCAGATGGACAAACCGAGGTCATAAATCAAATGATCATGCATATCCTGTGCATGTATAATTCCAAGCACCCTCGCACATGGGATGAGAGTCTTCCCTATGTCCAACATAGCTACAACCGAGACCTACATAGCTCAACCGGCCACAACCACTTTTAGGTGGGGTTGGGATTCCAACCATTGGGTCCCATAGATGTTGCACTTCCCCTTGCAGTCACCTCGACTGACTCCTCTCCTACTCCAACTGAGGCTGACAAAGCCACACAGTTCATTGAGAGGATCCATCACATCCTCCAACAGGTTCAAGATATCCTACAGAAGTCCAATGACAAGTACAAGCAGCGCCATGATCAACATTGTGTTCCACATAAGTTTTAGGTGGGCGACAAAGTTTGGTTGCACTTGTAGAAAGAATGCCATACAGGACCCCATCAGAAGCTTCTCCCACTCCATTATGGACGGTACACCATCACCAAGGTTGTGGGGGATAATGATTTTTTGCTCAACATTCCTCCTTTCATTGGCCTGCACCCAGTGTTCAACGTGGACCTCCTTCAGCCTTATTTCCCACTATTATTGGACACCTCAGGCGTAGCAGAACAACTGACACCAATAGAGCTCAACCTCGACTGCATACAACAGGCATCCATTGATCAGATCGTGGACACACAGATCAAGGGCACTCGACAACAAAGGATCTAGCTTTATCGAGTCGTCAAAGCAGGGCAACTCCTGCACCAAGGCAAGTGACTCGGCCGAGGCCAAATTCAACAGAAATTTCCTCATTTGATGGAGGAACTCAACGCAATGGAGACCATTGCTTCCTAAGGATGGAGGATTGATCCAGGTGGATATCGGTGGCCACCCACATTTTCCAGCTAGCTCAAAACATTTTTTTTGCAATTTTGATAATTTACTATTTTTAGCAGTTTTTCGGGTCCTGAACTTTCGGAGCCATTTTAAGGCCCTAAACGGTGTTTTTTGGGGTATGTTGCAGTTGCAATTGTATTCATCGGATAGGTCTTTCCAATGGACTATCATATGCCTAAAATGAAGATCATATGCAAAAGTTACGACCCCGGGAAGTTGATGTACTGACTTACCCAAACGGGGCCCACATGACTTTTGGCGCTTCATCTCCTAGGGTTAGGTTTTTGAATGTTTAGGGTTTTTGAAACTCCTGTATATTGTAAAACGGCATTGAGAGCCTCATTGTAATCATCTTCTTGTGAATGAGTGCAACCGTCACATCTCTTCTCAGAGATAAGCCGCCACCATTCCAGCAAGCTTGTTTTCCACTGCATTTTACGGTTTCAGCTTATTTCCTTATTCAATAGAAAACCAATTTTATTGTATCTTTGTTATTCTATGTTAAGCATCTGGTAATAATCTGTATTCATTTCATTCTTCTCATAAAATCCAGATCACAATGGCTATCAATATTCATTGAGGATGAGCCCTTTTGAGGCTCTCTATGGTAGATAGTGCAACATTCCAATCAAATAGAATAACCGAGTAGACAAAATAACCATTGGGGAGAAACTATTAAAATAAATGGAACAACAAATAGTTCAAATAAAACAGAATCTAAAGGTAGCTTGGGACATGAAGAAGAGCTATGTAGACAAAAAGAGGACTCCTAGAGAGTTCAAAGTAGGGGATCATGTGTATCTTCAAATTAGACCAAGAAGAATTTCCTTGAGAATGGGAACTTGTGCGAAGCTGGCACCTCGGTTTTGTGGACCCTTTGAAATTATGGACAGAGTGGGACCTGTAGCATATAGACTAGCACTTCCTCCCACAATAAAAGCGCATAATGTTTTCCATGTTTCATTATTGAATAAATATGTACATGATTCTAATCATATAATTGAATGGTCTGTGATCCAGGTGGAACTGGAGGGAGATCTCCTATCAGAACCAAAATACATACTAGACAAGAAATAAATTCCACTCAGGAACAAAACCATTGCAAAAGTCAATGGAAACACTTTGGTCCATATGAAGCTACATGGGAATTGGAGGATGCCATGAAACATGCATACCCATTTTTTTTCATTATTGTACATAAAAACCATAGTGGTTGGTAGAACACCGGGGCAGTGTGTCTTTCAAGGGGGAGGGGATTGTAACACCCATGTTTCCCCCGGATTGTAAATTATTATTATTATTGTGAACAAGACTATGGACAGATCTGTTATATGAATGTTGGATAAACAATGAACCTTGCTATAGAAGATATTGTATATATTTTTTAATTAATAAAAGGAAATTGTGGCATGACTATTGAAAGAGGGTTGCCAAATAGATCAAGATGTGTGATAATGATGGTAAGGGGAACCACTAATGGTGATATGACACCTGCCAGGTCAGTACTTTTCTAGATATAAATTGCACAGACCCAAAACAACCTTTTGGCCTAGAAAAATTAATTACCAGTCAGGCCGGTAGTTGGGAAGTCTTCCTCAAGGGTCAATGAGGAGATGGGAAGAGTACCATATGGAAACTTCCTTATCTAACCCATGAAATCTTGTTGAGGAACGAAATAAAAGGAAGGAAAATCATGGGTAGAGGGCAGAAGATACACATGCATGGGTCGGAGGATCAAAAAAAGAAGAAGAGGAGCATGCGAGGCTCTTTCGTTCAGAAAGAGAACTGAAAAATTAAGCGGTTTTAGTTACAAGAACGCTTGGACAGTGTTTTATACTCAAGTTGATAAACTGAGTTGTGGTGATTGAATGAGCAATCACAATAGGCTCCCTTGCTTGATGGATAAAAGACCGGACTGCCAGGTTCTTGTGGGAAAAGGAGAGTAACATTTGTCCCTTGTTGTTGTTGAGATTAAGAAGAGTTCCTCTCATGGAATCATGATCTAGCTAGGGGATGGAAATTTGAGGAATACTCCAAGAGAAACTATGCCTACGGTTGGGTGGAAAAGGGCACCCCTTTTAGTAGTTGCCAACTAATTTCAAGGTTTCAGATAAGTGAAATTATGGGTTTATATTATATTGATTGGTTTTGTTGTAATAAGTGTTTTATTGAGTCAGATGCTAGCATAATATTTTATCTTGTTTGAATGGTAGAATCTATGGCTCTATAGGCCTCGTGGCCTAGGAATTTTGAATTAAATCTTGAATATTATATTTCATTAATGTTTTTCTACTTACTCATGTTTAGAAAAGAGGACTGTTATGAACAGATTTCTTTTAAATGAATTTAGGGGTAAATGGCGAGTTGAATTCCTGTCTAGATCCATACGTGACAATCCTCAAAATAACTATCCAAGGATCAAGTCCGTGAATACAGAGTCGGGACAAACTCTACAGGACTGTCCTAAGCTCATCCATCCCTCAAAATCCTTTTTTTTTCGTTAGAGAATTTGAGTTCTATAAATGGAGGGTGCTTCTTTCAAACCATTCTCCCAAGTACCCATAGGCTCAAGTCCATGGACTTAACCAAATATTGGATAATATTTAAGAGTGTATCCCACTAGGGTTTATCAAAGTCCCATATGACTAGGGTCCTAGAACCCTTCGCTACGCTCAAAAGGATCTAAGCTTTCCGGGCTTCAGGACTTCGGAGGTCCAGGAATCCAGGATTTTTGAACCACACGACACTCTAATCCCGCCAAAGGAAACTTGCAGACATAGTTACCTGATGGTTTGACCGAAAACTGGCAGTTTCTTATCCGTTACCGTGGGATCCGCCTCCTCGTTAAACCCTAAACAACTCCTTAGTCATGGGGGATTTATACATTGTTGATCATGATCACAAATCAATAGTTTAATTGTCATCATCTTCCTCTTATGGATCGACAATGAATAAGACACTCGAACCATCTACCTCATCAGACGGTCGACGAGATTTCACTATTTCACGAATTCACGGCTCATATAACCCTGCATCCTTCAGCCTCTCTGGAGTATTACCGGCTGAGGAAGTCACGAAGTAGTGAATATCGAATGATGTCGGTCAATACTCTTACTTATTTTATCCTTCCACTATTCTTGATCGAACAACCAAGAAGGATCCCGAAGGATCTCAGGTCAACGGTCCACGTGACTTCAGGACTTCAAGAGTTTAAATTAGAGCATAGCCTTGTCTATGTCCAAAGACCGGAAGATTATTTAATTATCAGGATTAAAGAAATCTTGTGATTAGCCTTAAGTATCATCGTAGCTACGTGTGTGGTCCCTCTTCAGGAGTTTGGAACTTTGGGAATCTGGGGCTCCAGGAAAACTCGAGGATGTAGGAAGGTGGTTTAAAACATCGAAGCGTCGAATTTTCCCATGTTGTAGTGTCCACCTCCAATTAGAAAGACCCACGTATGCTATGGTGATGTGGCATGCCTGGATGGTTCCACGTGGCGTCGTGATTTAAGTGTGGGAACCCCTCTTTGTCAAGTCTAAACCATGCGTTAAGTACAGACAAATTTCAACCGCCGGATATAAGGGTGGATAGAGCTCCACCTTAGATTCTAGAGCAGAAGAAGACTTCGAGACTTTGGGTCTCTGGGGATGTTGTAAACATGTACAAGAATGACGAAGAGCCGAATGCCCAGTGTTTATAGCCTTATCAAAATAAGGAAATTTTTTGTTGCCTTTCTCCTCTTCATTTCTACTAATTTCGATCCATTTTGTTTCCTTACTATTGGGTTGTTATATTCTTTGTTGTGAAAGTCTAGTTGAGCTGTATTGACTGATAGTTGAAGTCTAAGGAATCGACAACAAGTCGAAGGTCAAGGTGGTTCGAACGGGTAAAGACAAAGATGAAGGAATCAATATCAAGTTGAAGGAATCGACGTGGTTCGAATGGGTAAAGACAAAGTTGAAGGAATCAAAATCAAGTCGAAGGTCAAGGTGGTTTGACTGGGTAAAGATGAATTCGAAGGAATCGACAGCAAGTCAAAGGTCAAGGTGGTTCAACTGGGTAAATACGAAGTCGAAGACTTTGATAGCAAGTCGAAGGGGTCAACCGACAAGAGATTGATAGGAGGGCGTGTGGAAACTAAATGAAGGATGACCAGTACTTGACTAGTAATCCGACTTGGCAGTCGACTGTAACATAATCCCGATATTCGTAGGATTTGTAGCCAATGATCTGTGTGGATTTGTAACCATTTTTTGGCACCTTTTCTTTAGTTTTTTTCCTATTGTAAATCCTATAAAGAAGGCATGTTGTAATGTTGTAAAAGATGATGAAATCATAGAGGTTGTTGGTCATGTAGATGTAATTCAAATTGGCTACAGGGTTGCTCTTGTGTAAAGAAAGAAGGTATGATGTCAATTTTGTCTTAGGTGTGGACCAAGTTTAGGCATGTAACCTTTTATTTTGAATGAATAAGACAAAAAGAGAGAAGAACACTCAAGGGATGTTGGTTTTCCTAGATTAGATTTCCAGGGTAAAATCTATGTGTACTCTATGTTTGTTGTGTCATTAAATACTTTCTTGTTTAAATATTTCTTCCTCTCTTAAGCTAGGTTTAGCATGGAAGTGTTTCTCATTTACTAACATGTGGTATCAGAGCTTGGTTTAACAACCTTGGATCTGAGCTAAACCATAGGTTCAGTAAGAGTCGTAAGTCATAAATCTTTAAAAATAGTGTTAAAGAATGGCGAGCAGCTTGAGAATAGAGATTGGAAAATTCAATGGACAAAATTTTGAGCTTTGGAGGCTTAAAATTGAAGATCTCCTTATATATCGAGAACAATGGATAACAGTATGTCCAAGTACCATGTTGATAGGTATGCCGACAGAATAATGGGAGAAAATCATGAGAAGAGAAAGGAGTATGATTTACATTTGTCTTACAAATTCGGTACTATTGAATGTCTCAGGTGAATATTCGGCCAAGAAACTATGGGACAATACGTTAGGAAGCTTGTACCAATTGAAACCCTTGGTAAATAAGTTGTTTCTTAGAAATACATTGTATCTTCTAAGGATGAGTGAGGGAAGTTCAGTGACTGAGCATTTAAATGTGTTTAATACCATTTTGATCGAGTTATCTTCTATGGATATTAAAATCACTAAGGAGGGGAAATGTGTTATACTATTACGTTATTTTCTAGACTCCTGGGATATCTTATTCATGGCTATAGGGAGTAACACAACCACATTAGTTCTTGAATATGTGGTTACATCTCTACTTTTAGAAGAAATGAGAAGGAAGAACATGGAAGGATCGAACAAAGATGCATCAATGGTAAGGGGTCGACCAGTTGACAGAGATAAAGGAAAATTCTCTAGTAGAAGTTTTAAGTCGAAGGGTAGATATAAATCCCCTGGTCAGTTGACAAGAAGATATTGGAAATGAGGTAAAATTGGGAGTTACAAAAGGGACTGCAAGTTGAAGGCAATGGAATTCAGTATAGGATCCGACGAGAAGAAATCAACTGATAAAAATACGACTCCAAATAACGGAGGCGATGTGTACTTGGTGTCGACCAGTACACAATCGGATCAAAATGTTTGATTGATTGACTCAGGAGAATCCTATCATATGGCACCACATAGAGAATGGTTATGTGAATACAAACAATATGAAGGAGGAGATTTGTTCTTAGGGACGACTCGATAGCCAAATTTATCGAACAAGGAAGATTTTGACTGATAGTGTAGGATGGGAGGAGTAGAACCCTTCTAGGTGTGCTACATATTATGGGTTTGGCAAGAAAATTGATATTTCTCAGCAAAATGAGTGATGTAGGGGTGCACACTCTATTTCAGAAGGATTCATGCAGGATGGTTAGAGGTGTGATGGTCTTAATGAAAGGAGTTCAGATTGGAACCCTATACAATTTATTAAGGAGTGTTGACTCGGTTGAATGCAATAGCATCATTTTTCCTGAAGTCGACTCAACTTCAACTCAAATTTACTCGACTCGGGATAAGTTGATTCAAACTGACTCTAAAAATCATCATAAAGTTGACCCGACCATGCTATGGCATGAGAGGATGGGACACATTGGAGAAAAAGTACTTCCATCTATGCATAAAAAAGGTATGGTCAAAGATTTTCCTGAATGTAATTTAGAAGTCAACTTTTGTGAACATTGTATTTATGGAAAACAAAGTCAGGTAAGGTTCCCATCTAGATCGACAAGGGCATATGGGATTCTAGAGTTGGTTCATAGTGATGTGTTTGGCCCTGTTTTAGGGCCTTCACTTGGTGGACTCTTGTATTATGTCTCCTTTATAGATGATTTTTCCAGGAAGATATGGATATATTCCTAAGGAAGAAATTAGAGGTTTTCAAGAAATTCAAAGAGTTTAAATCTCTTGTAGAAAACCAGATAGATAAGAAGATTAAGGTGTTGAGAACTAACAATGGTGGTGAATTCTATGGAAAATAATTGGATCAGTTCTACAGGTAGTGTGGCATAGCATGCCAAAGTACCACACCATATACCCCACATCAAAATGAAATTGCTGAGAGAACGAATAGAACGTTGATGGACAAGGAAAGGAGCATGCTAAGTGGTGTTGGGATCACAAAATAATTCTAGGTGGAGGTAGTCGACACTACAAAATATCTATCGAATAAGTCTCCTTCGTCGGAGTTACTCGACATGACTCCGCGTGAGGTATGTTCTGGTAAGAAGCCTTCAGTCTCACATCTCAAAGTATTTAACTGTGATGCATTTGTGCATGTTCCCAAGGAAAAGAGGAGCAAGCTGGACAAGAAGGAAGTCAAGTGTATTTCCATTGGATACAAAGAAGGAATGAAAGGATATAAGCTTTGGGATCCTGCATCAAGGAAAACAATGTATATTTTTTGTCCCTTGACCAAGTTTTGGGATCACCTTGGCCATTTTGACCTATTTTGGGACTTCGACAGCTAGTAGAAGAAGTAGCGCCAAGCGAAGCAGAGATCACGGGATCTCGGTCCACTTTTGGGCCTCTTTTAGGGTTTTGGGTTAATGTAATGGGAAAGGGATGTCGACCCATGGGTTTACCCACGCTTAGGCCCACTTTTGTAATGTATAAATAGATACTTAGGAAATGTAAGAATGGTCGATGGCTTGGTGCTAGTAGTTAGATCTATGTGATCGGATGTGGATTGTAAATGCTCCGTGCATGATTGTAAGAGGCTTGCAGAGCTAAGTGCAAGTTGTTGTAAGAGGTCGTAGAAGGCTTTGTGTTGAAGAACAAGGAAGAAGGATCTAGCGAATGGATAAAAAATCTCACCAGCACATATAGCGTCTTCAATCAGTTACATACAACACAAGAATGAGACATGGGACTTAGCCAAATTACCTAGTGGAAGAAAAATTGTCAGTAGAAAATGGGTATTCAAAAAGAATATGAATACAACAAGCCAAGTCGAGAAATTCAAAGCTTCACTAGTGGCAAAAGGATATTCCCAAGTCAAAGGAGTCGACTTCGATGAGATTTGTTACCCTATTGCAAAATCAAATTCCATTATAGTACTAATTTCTCTGGCTGCAACAATTGATCTAGAAATATAACATATGGATGTAAATACAGTGTTCCTACACGGGGACCTGGAAGAAGAAATCTACATGAAATGGCCTGAAGGATTTGTAGTAAAGGGAAAGAAAGAATTGGTGTGCTAACTAAAAATATCCCTTTATGGTCTAAAGAAATCACAAAGGATGCGGTACCAAAAGTTTGACACATGCATCCTTAGTTTGGGGTTTGTGAGAAGAAAAGTTGATCACTACATATATTCCAAAAAAGAAGGTGGGCATTTCATATATGTAGCATTGTATGTCGATGACATGATGTTGATTGGGAACAAAATGAACACAATAAAGGAGGTGAAGAAGAAGTTATCCTCCAAGTTTGACATGAAGGATATCCGTACAATGAACTTCATTATGGGAATGGGTATCAATAGAGATCGAGCAACTAGAAAGATCTGGTTGAACTAGATGAAGTATATTGAAACAATCTTGAAACGTTTCAACATGTAGGATTGTAAACCTGTGAAGGTGCCAATTCCTATGGGAGAAAGGCTAACTATTGAGAAATTTCCAAAGACACGGGATGAAATAAAGGACATGGAACCTGTTCCCTATGCAAGTGTTGTTGGTAGTCTAATGTATGCAATGGTTTGCACTCGACCAGACATTTCCCATGCAGTGGGAGTGTTGATTAGATACATGTCGACACCTGGGAAGGACCACTAGAATGTTGTCAAGAGAGTATTCAAGTATTTGTGTGGCACAAAAGATTATGCTATATTCTACCAAGGAAAACTTGGAGGTGACAGTTAACTAAATGTACATGGCTTTGTCGACACGGACTGGGCTAGAGATCTGGATCAATGAAGGTTGACTGGTGGATATGTCTTCAATATGTTCAATGGAGAAATCAGTTGGATGAGTAAGCGACAAGCGGTCGTAGCCTTGTCAACAATAGAAGTTGAATACATGATAGCCACTCATGGAAGTAAAGAAGTAATATGGTTTCAAAGGTTGTTTTAAGAAATCCAGTTCGAGTCAAAGCACAATATTATTGGCAGTGAACCCTACTTACCATTCTAAGATTAAGCACATTGATGTGCAATACCATTTTGTGAGAGACATTGTGGAAAGCAACAAGGTGTTGCTGGAGAAAGTAGACATGTTGAAAAACATAACAGACTCTTTGACCACGTCTGTGAATGTTGTGAAGTTTTCCTAGTGCAGAGAGGCAATGGGCATTGTTTCCTTGTGTCTATGAACGAGATTTCAGAGGTCTCCCAGTTTCAGAAAACAAAACAACAAGTGGGAGAATGATGGGTTTTTATATTCTTTATAGTGAAATTCTAGTCAAGGTGGATCGAATGACAGACGAAGGAATCAACCGCAAGTCAAAGTTCAAGGTGGTTCAACTGGGTAAAGACAAAGTTGAAGGAATCAACAACAAGTCGAAGGTCGAGGTGGTTTGAGTGGGTACATACGAAGTCGAATGAATCGAAAACAAGTTGAAGGTCAAGGTGCTTCGGCCAGGTAAATTCGAAGTTGAATACATCGACAAAAAGTCGAAGAGGTCAACCAACAAGCGGTAAGAAAGTGGGCATGTGGAAACTGACTAAAGACCAAATGAAAGCCAACTGGTAGTTGACTGGTAATCCGACTTGGGAGTCGACTGTAATAGAATCTAGAGATTCACATGATTTGTAGCTAATGATATGCATGGATATGTAATAGTTTTTGGGCACCTTTTCTTTCGGATTTTTCCTATTGTAAAGTTGATAAAGAAGGTGCATGGTAGTGTTGTAAAAGATGATGAAATCGTAGAGGTTGTTGGTCATGTAGATGTAAACCGAATTGGATACAAGGTTGTTCTTTTGTAAAGAAAGAATGTATGATGTCGACTGTGTCTTGTTAGGCATGTAACCTTTTATTCTGAATGAATATGACAATAAGAGAGAAGAACGCTCAAGGAATGTTGGTTTTCTTGGATTGCATTTCTAGGGTAAAATATATGTGTATTTGTGTTTGTTGTGTCATTTAATTTCTTGTTTAAATGTTTCTTCCTCTCTTCTAGAAGGTTTAGCATGGAATTTCATCTCATTTCCTAATACTTACCACATTTCCCCCTTCAAATGATCTTACCTTATCATATTCAAAAGAATTTATACATATTAGTCCATCTTCCCTTGTTCAAAACACTTGTCATGCCCAATCTAAAGATTTCCTTGATCAATCCTTTGAAGGTAAGACCTATCGGGACTCTTTGAAAGAACATCCTTCAATACATTTAATACAATATTAGGATTCTTCAAAGGAAAATATTTCAAAAGTCCCTGATGGACCCTCGATCCCCTTTGAAATATCAAATCGCCTAAGATCATGGACCTTAGTAGTCACTGAGAATGTAGATGTCCTTTTTTTTGTTGATAAAATCATCATGCCTTCGCAATACTATACACACTCCTTGTATTTACTAATAATTCAAGCCAAAAACTTTCACAGACAAAAAAGGTAAATACTAAGCACCCAAAGGAACAATTCCAAGAAACCAATCTAATATTTCCCAATTAGAAAGAACAACAAACCTATTTCTACTAATTATATTTTTTTAATTATTTTTATTCCTTTTAAACATTTAAAATTTGTTTTATTTAAATTTATACTACTTACTTGACTTTTTTTACAATTCTTTAAACAAGATTCTCATTCTTTGCATTGAGGTTATCTTAGAAAAACCACATAATCCAAATAAAAACCAACGAGGATCATGTGAGGCTCTTTGGTTAAGAAAGAGAACTGAAAAAATAAGTTGTTCTCGTTACAAAAATGTTTGGACATTGTTTTCTAATCAAGTTGATAAATGAAGTTTTGGTGATTAAATGAGAAATCACAATAGGATCCCTTGCTTGGTGGATAGAAAATTGGACTACCAGGTTCCTATGGGAAAAGGAGAGTAACCTTTGTCCCTTGTTGTTTTTGTGATTAAGGAGAGTTCCTCTCATGGAATCATAATCTAGCTAGGGGGTGGTCAGTTGAGGAATACTCCAATAGAAACCGTGCCTACGATTGGGTGCAAAAGGGCACCCCTTTCAGTAGTTGCCAACTAATTTCAAGGTTTCAGATAAGTGAAATTATGGGTTTATATTGTATTGATTGGTTTTGTTGTAATACGTGTTTTCTTGAGTCACATGCTAGAATAATATTTTATCTTGTTTGAATGGTATAATCTATGGCTCTGCAGGTCTGGAGGCCTGGGAATTTTGAAGTAAAGCTTGAATATTATATTTCATTAATGGTTTTATACTTACTCTTGTTTAGAAAAGAGGATTATTATGAACGGGTTTATTTTAAATGAATTTAGGGGGAAATGGATATTTGAATTCCTATCTGGATCCATATGTGCTAATCCTAAAAATAATTGTCCGAGGATCGAGTCCACGAATACAGAGTTGGGATGGACTCTACAGAACTGTCTTGAACTCGTTAAACCCTCGAAATCCCTTTTTTCCATTATAGAATTCAAGTTCTGTAAATGGAAGGAGATTCCTTCAAATGATTCTCCCAAGTGACCACAGGCTCGAGTCCACAGACTTAAAAAAATCTTGGATAATATTTAAGAGTGTATCCCACTGGGGTTTTTCAAAGTCCCATATGACCAGGGTCCTAGAACCCTTCGCTATGCTCAAAAGGAGCTAAGTTGTCCGGGATTTGGGAGTTCGGAGGTCTGGGACTCCAAGATGTTTGAAACACACAACACTCTAATCATGCCGAAGGAAAAATAAAATCATGATTACCTGATGGTTTGACAGACAACTGGTGGTTTCTTCTCTATTACCGTGGAATCTGCCTCCTTATTAAACCCTAACCAACTCCTCAGTCAAGGGGACCTTTTACACCATTGATCATGATCATAGATAAACGGTATAATCATCGTCATCATACTCTTATGGATCGAAGATGGATATGACACTCAAACCATCTACCTCATCAGATGAACAACGAGATTTTTCTACTTCACGAATTCACTGCTCATATAACCATGCATCCTTCAACCTCTCCAGATTATTACTAGGCAAGGAAGTCACAAAGTAGTGAAGACCAGATGTTGTCGGTCAATACTCCTACTTATTCTACCCTTCCATTGTTTTTTATCAAACAACCAAGAAGGATCCCAAAGGATCTCAGGTCAACGGTCCACGTGACTTCAGGACTTCGGGAGTTTGAATTAGAGTGTAGCCTTGGCTATGGCCGAAGACCGAAAGATTATTTAACTATCAAGATTAAATAAATCTTGTGATTATCCTTAAGTATCATCGTATCTACATGCGTGGGCCCTCTTTGGGAGTCTAGAACTTTGGGAATCCCGGGGTCCAGGAAAACTCGAGGATGTAGGAAGGTGGTTTAAAACACAGAAGTGTCGAAGTTTCCCATGTTGTAGTGTCCAACTCCAATTAGACAGACCCACGTATGCTATGGTGATGTGGTGTGCCTAGATGGTTCCACGTGGCATCATGAGTTAGGTGTGGGACCACCCCTTTGTCAAGTCTAAACCATGCGTTAAGTATAGACAAATTTCAACCATCGGATATAAGGGTGGATAGAGCTCCACCTTATATTGTGTAGAAGAAGGAGACTTTGGGACTTCGGGTCTTCCCGGATGTTGTAAACCTGTATAAGAACAATGGAGGGTCAAAGGGTCGGTGTTCATGAAAATAGGAGATACTCCCTACAACCAATAACTACGTCATCATTAGGGAGTGACGAACTAGGTCACAACCCTGCTATGTCAGATGGTACGAGAAGGATGAAGCTAAATCGATGCCACATGTCGAAGGGGATGGCCATTGGCCAATGATGCCATGAAAATTTCAAAAGGCTATAACTTTCAGGCCAGAGCTCGATTTTGGGCAAGGTTTTAGTCACTGGATATATCTCGGTGAGCACACAACAATGGTGTCCTCCTTCGAGGAATTCAGGGAGTTATAGGAAAGTGGAAAATTTATACCCCCATCCCTTAAAAGTCTACTTAGGGGATCATGTGTGTGATAAATTGGTATCAAAGCGGGAAACAACACTTGTCGTACTTGGGTTCATGAAAGAGCGGAATAACTACTAATAGAAAACCTTTAAGGGGTAGGGCACCCTACCCTGCCCACTTGTAAGAGCTTATTTAAGCCTTACTACTAGAAAGAGTGAGATCTTCTATTGTCTTTACATGTTTTAAATATGAACTGCATGTTGATGTTGAATGTGGAATAATTAAGCTAACTTTATATTACAAAAAAATTCTCATGTTGTTCATAAAATTTGAGGACAACTGACTAATGGAAAATTTTGTTATGAACATTCAAATAGTTAGTGGACAGCAAGGAAACCACATCGTAAATAATGGTGACACATCATGAATTTGGAGAAATCTCACATAATAGAGACAAAGAATCTGATGGGAGGAGGGTGGTGGAAACCCCTCCAAATTTAGTTGAAATTGTAAGAATCCTTATGGAAGAATTACAAAGTTGTAAGGAAGAAAATGAAAGGATGATAAAAGAACAAGAAAAAAACTAAAATTAATGCAGTCCTATTGCAAATCCTATCATACATACAAAGGCAGTTGCAACATGGGCCAATGGCCAGTAATGTGGACAGACATAATACTAAGAAAAGTCCACCTGAGATACAAAAGCATGGCCCTGAAAATAACAACAAGAGAAGAAGCACCTCAAAGAAGGCCCAACATGTAACTAAGAAGCATGCTAACATTGAGAGTTCACCCAGAGAATCTTCTAGTGAGGAAACTGACAGTTCCAAGGAATTGTCTAGCAATGGGACTAGTTAACCTTTTTAGGGGAGAAGAAAAAGGAGAAAAATAGCTAAGATCCATGGCCTTGAAGAATTTAAGAAATCTAGGCCACCCACTTTTGATGGGGAAATTAAGAAGGGGGAAGAAGCAGAAACTTGGATACTTGGCCTAAAGAAGTAATTCAGAGTCCATGACTACTCTGAAAACTTAAAGGCTCAAATAGCCATATTCAACTTGAATGTAAAGGCCTCCATATAGTGGGAGGACCTTAGCAATGTGAAAGGAATCCATGAGAAGGAGTTTTCATGGAAGAAATTTGAGAAATATTTCAAGAAGAAGTACCTATCTAAGAGGTACTATGGTGAAAAGACTAAGAAGTTCTATGAAATCAAGTTAGGAAAGCTCACCATGGATGAGTATGTCAACAATTTTATTCAGTTGATAAGGTATGTACCTTACATTAAGGATGAAAAGACGAAGATGCAGTGGTTCATTAGTGGACTGCCTCAATAGTTTCAAGACAGGATTGAGTTTGATGAACCTAAGACCTTAGAAGACACCATTAGGAAGGAAAGATACTACTATGAGCAATACAAACATAAGGAATAACCTCATAAGGATTGGGAAAAGGAAAGAAAATTGGGATTCAAGAAGAAGGGTTTTAAACCCCCAAGATTTAAGAACCATGGGAAAGGCTGTAAGATGAGCCTTTATACTAAAAGTGTGTATCGAAAAATTTTCCCATCTCAGAGTGGAAATAAACCCTTGGGATCATCCCCAGGAAAGACTTATAATACAAAGAGAGAACCCTTGAAGTGTTGGGGCTACAGAGAAGAAAATTTGTTAAGGGATTTCCCACATAGACAACAAGACAATAGGATCATCTACAACATCCAGGAAGCTACCACGGTCAAATATGTGGTCAGGAGCATGCCACGAATTCATGCAGCCTTCAATAATAGACAAGTTGATCACCAAGGTTCAGTGGTGGAAATGGAAGGTATGATTGCAAACCATCATGTTTCTATTTTGATTTACCGTGGTTATAATCTAATTTATGTTTCCCCTCAAACTATTGAAAAATGTAAGATGCATCCATTAAAACAAGCTAATTCATGGTTGGTACATCTAGCCACTGGAACAAAAAGAAAGGTAACAAAGGTCTTACCAGCATGCCAATTCACTATGAATGGGATAGCCACCCAAACAAATCTAAGCATACTTCCTTTAGGATCTTATGACATGCTACTTGGCATGGATTAGTTGGATACCCATAAATACAAGTTAGACTATTACCATAAAACCTTATAATGAGAAGATGAGGAAGGGGATAAAAGAACCCTACATGGAATTCAAAAACCTGTCTCAGTAAGACAATCTCGTCCCTTCAAGTGAATAAGTATTGTAGAAAAAAATGTCCTTTGTATGCAATACAAGTACTGAACTATGTTGATGATAGTAACACAAGTTTAGAACACCACCTTATATTAAGAGAGTACAAATATGTGTTTCCATAAGAGGTACTAGGTCTACCTCCAAGAAGATATATTGATTTCTCAATAGAACTTGTACCCGAAGCGGTACCAATGTCCAAAGCACCCTATAGAATGAGTACACCAGAGCTAGTTGAGCTCAAACTGCAACTGAAGGAGATGTTGGAAAAAGGTTACGTTTGACCTAGTGTGTCCCCTTGGGGCGCACCATCTTTTTTTGTAAAGAAGAAGGATGGCACCCTCAGGTTGTGCATAGAATATAGAAAACTCAACAAGATGAACATTAAGAATAAGTATCCCTTGCCAATAATTGATGACATATTTGACCAGCTAAGGGGCGCTACAATATTTTCCAAAATTGACTTAGCATCTGTATATCATCAAGTCTGAATTAAGGATGAAGACGTACATAAAAAAACCTTTAGGAAAATATATGGGCACTATGAATTTGTGGTGGTTCCATTTGGGATTACCAATGCACTATCCACCTTTATGTGCCTAATGAATAATGTACTCAGTAAACTCTTGGAAACATTTGTGTTGGTCTTCATAGATGACATTTTGATCTATTTTAGGAGTAGGGAAGAGCAGGAAGAACTCCTCAAGTTAGTGCTTCAAGTGCTAAGAGAACACAACTCTATGCAAAGTTTAGTAAGTGTGATTTATTTTCAAAAAGGTGTAATTACTTAGGCCATGTCATCACTGAGGAAGGAGTGGCAGTTGACCTTGACAAGATCAAAGCCATTATGGATTGGCCTACACCCAAGGATGTCTCTAATATCAAATCCTTTATGGGCCTAGCAAGATATTATAGAAGGTTCATAAAGGGTTCTCCAAGATTGGTTTCACAACCACCTCCCTACATAAAAAGGGAGTTAAGTTTGTTTGTACCGTAGAATGTGAGGAGAGTTTTCACCAACTAAAACACCTTTTAACCAATGTGCCAGTACTGAAAATTGTAGACCCACATTGGGATTTCTTGGTGTGTACATATTCCATCAAGGAAGGACTCGGAGGAGTCCTCATGCAAGAAGGGCATGCAATCTGTTATGAATCCAAAAAGTTAAACGAACATGAAATCAATTATGTGACCCATGACTTGGAATTGGATTCCATAGTACATGCTTTAAAAATGTGGAGGCATTACCTCTTAGGAAGAAGTTTCATACTTATGACAGACCACAATGGGTTGAGATACTTGTTTGACCAGCCCAAACTCAATGCTAGGAAAGCTAGGTGGATGGCTCTCCTTAGTGAACTTGATTTTGAAATTAAACATATTAAGGGAAAGGAAAATAGAGTGGTTGATGCCCTCAGTAGAAGTATGAAAGTGATAAACTTAGCAGCTGTGAGCACCTGTGAATAAGACATCAAGGAGAGAGTCAGAAGTGCACAAGAAGGTTATGATTTTTTCAAAACTATGAAAGCATGCTTAGAGAAAGAGCCCACAAGGATGAAGTATAAGGGTTATCAATTGTTGAATGATGGTCTGCTAACTTACAAAGGTAGGTTGTATATCCCAAATTGTGACGACTTGAATAATTTCATAATGGATGAACTACATAAAATACCATACATTGGTCACCCTGGTTATTAGAAAATGATCACAACCACCAATAAACTATTCTATTGGCTGAGGATGAAGAAGGACATAGCTGACTACTTGGCTAAGTGCTTAGAATGTCAACAGGTTAAGGTGGAGAACATGCAACCAGCGGGGTTGTTTCATCCACTACCAATTCCAGAGTGGAAATGGGAGACCATCTCCATGGATTTCAACATAGGGGTTCCTAAATCAACCAAACAAAATGATGTTATTATGGTAATTTCGGATAAGATGAGCAAGGTTGCTCACTTCATTCCTGTAAATTCAACTTGCAAGGAAATAGATATTGTCAATATCTCATTAAAGAAATATTTAGACTACATGGCATGCCTAAGGAGATCATATATGTCATGGATACAAATGTTACTTCAAATGTTTGGAAATATTTGTTTGTTGGTTTTGAGACTAAATTACTATTTAGTACAACCTATCACTCTCAATCGGATGGACAAACAAAGAGGGTAAATCAGGTATTAGAGGACATGTTAAGGATGCATGTTATGCATCATCCCAAGAAGTGGGAAGACTACCTACCACTAGTAGAGTTCACTTATAACAATGGCTATCAATATTCATTGAGGATGAGCCCTTTTGAGTCTCTCTATGGTAGACAGTGCAACATTCCAATCAGTTGGAATAACCCAGTAGACAAAATAACCATTGGGGAGAAACTATTAAAAGAAACGGAACAACAAATAGTTCAAATAAAATAGAATATAAAGGTAGCTTGAGACATGAAGAAGAGCTACGTAGACAAAAATAGGACTCCTAGAGAGTTCAAAGTAGGGGATCATGTGTATCTTCAAATTAGACCAAGAAGAATTTCCTTGAGAATGGGAACTTGTGCAAAGCTAGCACCTCAGTTTTGCGGACCCTTTGAAATTATGGACAGAGTGGGACCTGTAGCATATAGACTAGCACTTCCTCCCACAATAAAAGTGCATAATGTTTTCCATGTTTCATTATTGAATAAATATGTACATGATTCTAATCATATAATTGAATGGTCTGTGATCCAGGTGGAACTGGAGGGAGAATTCCTATCAAAACCAAAATACATACTAGACAGGAAATAAATTCCACTCAGGAACAAAACCATTGAACAATTCAATGGAAACACTTTGGTCCATATGAAGCTACATGGGAATTGGAGGATGCCATGAAACATGCATACCCATTTTTTTTCATTATTGTACATAAAAACCACAGTGGTTGGTAGAACATCAGGGCAGTGTTCCTTTTAAGGGGGAGGGGATTGTAACACCCATGTTTCCCCCAGATTGTAAATTATTATTATTATTATTGTGAACAAGACTATGGACAGATCTGTTATATGAATGTTGGATAGACAATGAACCTTGCTATAGAAGGTATTGTATATATTTTTTAAATAATAAAAGGAAATGGTGGCATGACTATTGAAAGAGGGTTGCCAAATAGATCAAGATGTGTGATAATGATGGTAAGGGGAACCACTAATGGTGAGATGACCCTTGCCAGATCAGTACTTTTCTAGATATAAATTGCACAGACCCAAAACAACCTTTTGGCCTATAAAAATTAATTACCAGTCAGGTTGGTAGTTGGGAAGTCTTCCACAAGGGTCAATGAGGAGATGGGAGGAGTACCATCTGGAAACTTCCTGATCTGACCCATGAAATCTTGTTGAGGAAGGAAATAAAAGGAAGGAAAATCATGGGCAGAGGGCAGAAGATACACACGCATGGGTCAGAGGATCAAAAAAAGAAGAAGAGGAGCATGCGAGGCTCTTTCGTTCAGAAAGAGAACTGAAAAATTAAGCGGTTTCAGTTACAAGAACGCTTGGATAGTGTTTTATAATCAAGTTAATAAACCGAGTTGTGGTGATTGAATGAGCAATCACAATAGGCTCCCTTGCTTGATGGATAGAAAACCGGACTGCCAGGTTCTTGTGGGAAAAGGAGAATAACATTTATCCCTTGTTGTTGTTGACATTTATCCCTTGTTGTTGTTGAGATTAAGAAGAGTTCCTCTCATGGCATCATGATCTAGCTAGGGGATGGAAAGTTGAGGAATACTCTAAGAGAAACTGTGCCTACGGTTGGGTGGAAAAGGGCACCCCTTTTAGCAGTTGCCAACTAATTTCAAGGTTTCAGATAAGTGAAATTATGGGTTTATATTGTATTGATTGGTTTTGTTGTAATAAGTGTTTTATTGAGTCAGATGCTAGCATAATATTTTATCTTGTTTGAATGGTAGAATCTATGGCTCTATAGTCCTCGCGGCCTAGGAATTTTGAATTAAAGCTTGAATATTATATTTTGTTAATGTTTTTCTACTTACTCATGTTTAGAAAAGAGTATTGTTATGAACATATTTCTTTTAAATGAATTTAGGGGTAAATGGTGAGTTGAATTCCTGTCTAGATCCATACGTGACAATCCTCAAAATAACTTTCCAAGGATCAAGTCCGTGAATACAAAGTCGGGACAAACTCTACAGGATTGTCCTAAGCTCATCCATCCCTCAAAATCCTAAGGTCAATGGTCCACGTGAGTTTAGGACTTCGAGAGTTTGAATTAGAACATAGCCTTGGCTATGTCCGAAGACCAGAAGATTATTTAATTATCAAGATTAAATAAATCGTGTGATTACCCTTAAGTATCATCATAGCTACGTGTGTGGGCCCTCTTCGGGAGTTTGGAACTTTGGGAATCCGGGGCTCCAGGAAAACTCGAGGATGTAGGAAGGTGGTTTAAAACACCGAAGCACCGGATTTTCCCATGTTGTAGTGTTCACCTCCAATTAGACAGACCCGCGTATGCTATGGTGATGTGGCATGCCTAGATGGTTCCACGTGGCGTCATGATTTAAGTGTGGGACCCCCCTCTTTGTCAAGTCTAAACCATGCATTAAGTACAGACAAATTTCAACCATCAGATATAAGGGTGGATAGAGCTCCACCTTAGATTCTAGAGCAGAAGAAGACTTCGGGACTTTGGGTCTCCGGGGATGTTGTAAACCTGTACAAGAATGACGAAGAGCCAAAGGCCCGGTGTTTGTGAAAACTAGGAGATACTCCCTGCAACCAACAACCACGTCATCGTTAGGGAGTGATGACCCAGGTCACAACCATGCCATGTTAGATGGTATGAGAAGGATGAAGCTACGTGGATGCCACGTGTCGAAGGGGATGGCCATTGGCCAATGACGCCTCAAAAACTTTGGAAGGCTCTAACTTTTAGACTAGAGATCGATTTTGGTTAAGGTTTTAGTCGCTGGAAAGCTCTCGATGAGCACACAATGATGGTGTCTTCATTTGAGGAATTCAGGGAGTTGTAGGAAAGCGGAAAATTTATACCCCCATCCCTTAAAAGGCTACTTAGGGGATCATGTGTGTGACACAAAGCAAGGCCACATATTTCCTTGTATTTTATTTATTATATTTTCAAATCTTACCATGATTATGGGAAAACATCGAGAAGTTTTAAATATCAATGCCATTTGCAAAGTTTAATTCAAAGTTTAATCAAATGACAAGAGAAACTTTTTATTTTTTGTAATTTATTATACAAGTTGAGTGACCCTAATAATTAAGAACATGTGTTTCCTCCTAGAAGGTCACAGGTTCAAATCCATAGGGGGTAGGGTATATGCATCTCCATAAACTTTAGCAGTCAAATCGTTGCATGGAGGGGGTCCCTTGTCCCAACAAGGGGGTCTCATACACCAATTTGGTAAATTTTCGATAGCGTAATTTATACATACTATGATTTGGATTTTTTCCAGTCAACTTGTTCTAGTCAATCTAGTCTAAAATCTAGCTAAAAATTATAAGAATAATTAAAATCGTAAATCAATTATTGAAATTACACAATATAAATGTAATAAAAGTTTTTAAAGACACTAAATCCATTTTTCTAATAAAAAATACAAATTTAAAAATGAAAAATACAATTCAAAATATTAAAAAAAAATCCATTTCCTAAAACATTTAAACTTCTCTATTTTTAATGATTTTTTATTTAACATTAAAAAAAATGCCAAAATGCTTACTATATTTCCTTGCCAAAATGCATAGAATAATAATGATGTAATGGAGGCATCCTCAAAATTAGCACTCTACAAAGTATATGTATGACGAGTCCCAATGAAGATATTCCCTTTTATTGAATTTTGAGCTCGGTGATGGACGGGCTTTTTCGATATTAAATATTGAGAGATTCCTTCTTATTGGATTTTGAGTAACATTAAATATTAGACAAGAGATTGTAAGATTTCGAGTAACATTAAATATTAGACTAGAGGTTGGCCATGTGTTACTTAATGTTCAAAGATTTTATAGCGGTCAATTATTATATACTACTCGAACTAAAACATCACTTTACGTATAGTTTTATGACAACAATATTAAATATTACACGATGGTCCTTCATGGCTCATATGTTAGTGGAAAGTTTGAAAACAATTATTAATCCCTGCTTTAGACCATGGTTCTTCATGGCCCATATGTTAATTAAAAGTCAAGATACTTTGACTTAGAATAACTTTGCAATAGTTTTATTTTGTAAAGTTAGGTTTATAAAAGCTTTTATTAATTTAGATTATGTGAAAAGCAAATATATTTGTTTAATTTTTAATTATTATTGTTTAAGAGATTTAAAATATATATTTGAAGTTAAAAAGTATATACTAGACTAGTAACATTTTTAGCATTTACTTTGCTATAGTTTTATTTTATAAAATTAGGTTTATAAAAGTTTTTATTAATTTAGATTATATGAAAATAAAATATATTTGTTTAATTTTTAATTGTTATTGTTTAATAGATTTAAAATATAAATTTGAAGTTAGTTTATATTCTTTTAATAATGAAATAGAATGTAATATATACTATATTATTAACATTTTTTTTGGTTGTAAATATTTTCTTTTGTTGTAAATATTTTTTTTTATAAATCAAATTTAAATGAGTTATAAGTTCAAACATATCTAAGAACTTTTTAATATGTAATATTGTAAATAAGGAATAACATATAAATGAAAGGATAATTAAGAATAAAGTGATACCATAAAGGAATTAATGTTGATATCTCTCAAATACAAATCTTGAGCACTAAATTATTATAATTTGATCACTATACAAATCTTGAGCACTAAATTATTATAATTTGATCACTATTGTACTTGAAAATTGAAAATTAAAGTAATAATGACAATCCTAAAAATTTTAGGAGTAGTAGATCTTGAAAAATCTCTAATTAATAATAGACTTTACATATTATAATTAACTAGGAACAATAATCACTACTAAAGGTAAGACAATGACCATAATGTGTGATTAATGATTGTTTTTAGAAGCGACAATCATAAACTATATTCATCTCGTTAATTAATGGTATAATATTAACTATATTAATCTTGTTGACTAATATTAACTATATTCATTGCCCGCAGGGGTGTAGATTGATTGGCAAGTGTCGTATAAATGGAAGGAAATATGTAAAAAAGAGGTCTCAAGGTCGATTCTCACCCCGATTTATCCGGAGGACGTGCTTGTGGGCAGTGTGATTTCTCTCTCCCTAGGAGTTATAAGGCAGCCGACAGAATTCGACCCTGTGTCACATGAGTAAGATACTGTCGTTGTTACTGATTCCCCTAGTTATATAAAAAAAAATATTAACTATATTCATTTCATCAACTAATGAATATAATAACTTAAAAAATATTTCCATCTTAAAATTCAAAGAATAAAAACTCTGTAATGTGAAAAAATAAGATGTAGCTTTAAAACACTACTCATAACACAAAACGTTAGAATTATTACTTTTATACCATATTAAATACCCTTCCATATTAAATACCCTTATGAACAAAACAATAAAATATGTTTAACATCATTATCTCTTTGGTGTCTCACAAAATATCTAAAGTATCCATAATTATAAATGGCAAGTAACCTTAAATTGTAATTAAATATAATTTTTTAAAAATTAAACTTAAAAATAAATCAAAATCAAAATATGACTTAATCATAGCTATATAAGAAAATCCAGTGTCAATCAACTATGGAAGAAAACCCTAAATTCATGCTACTCATAAATTATTTATCCACTAAGTTTGTATCGCTCTTCCAACAATGCAAAGACGAAAATCCATTATCAATCAACTATGGAAAAAAATCCTAAATTCATACTACTCGTAAATTCTTTATCCACTAAGTTTGTATGGCTTTTCCGACAATGCAAAGACGGTATAGAAGTCCATTTTTATTTATTATTCAAACTATGACATCACTTTATGGTTTTATAATAATAATATTAAATATTATATTATTGTTCTTCAGGTTGTATGTGAATGAAAAGTTAGTTTGGTTTACTAATTTGAGTATAGAGTTTATAAGAAAATATATATAATATATTTTTTTGAGGGTGAGTGAGGAATAAATATAAGAGAAATGTATAATACATTTTTCTTGGACAAATATAAGAGAAATGTATAATACATTGCCCAAAAGAAATGAGTATACATTTTTTTTGGGCAAATATAAGAGAAATGTATATTGGGTGGGGAAAATATAAGAGAAATGTCCACACTCATATATGAGGGTGGGTGTGAGGAAAATATAAGAAAAATGTATTATGGGTGGGGAAAATATAAGAGAAATGTCCACACTCATATATGAGGGTGGGGGTGGGGCAAATATAAGAGAGATGTATAATGGATGGGGAAAATATAAGATAAATGTATAAACAAATATAAGAGAAATGTATTATTGGGGGTGGGGCAAATATAAGAGAGATGTATAATGGGTGGGGAAAATATAAGATAAATGTATAAACAAATATAAGAGAAATGTATTATACATTTCTCTTATATTTTCCCCACCCTCACCCTCATATATCAGGGTATTACACATTTTTCTTATATTTTCCCCACCCCCACCCTCACCCTCACCCTCGTATATCAGAGTGGGGGTGGAGAAAATATATATGAGGATGGGAAAATATAAGAAAAATGTATTATACATTTCTCTTATATTTTCCCCACCCTCACCCTCACCCTCATATATATTTGAATAATAATTACAATGATTTATGATTAAGTTTTTAAATCTTAAAATTCATTACCTTTATATATATTTGAATTTTAATTGATGTTTTTACCTATATATATATATATATATATATATATATATATATATATATATATATATATATATATATATATATTCTAAATCAATATTAAATTAAAATTAAACATAATTTAAAAATAAAAAATAAAATATCCCTTAATCATAATTATCACATCTACTATAACTCAATCAACTATAAACAAAATCCTAAATTCATGCCAATCCTAAGAAAATCCAATAAAATTGTATTAGCTTTAAAAAAAAATACAAATACTTTAAGGATGTCAATTACTATTTAGTATCCAATCATAACTATCACATCCACTATAAATCAACTCTGGAGAAAATCCTAAATCAACTCTGAAAAAAATCCTAAAGTCATACCATGTTAATCTTTAAAAAAAAATCAAATAAGTTTGTATAAATTTTCCAACAATACACTTCTTTAGACAAGTCAATTACTATTTAATATTTAATCATAACTATCACATCCACTATCAACTATAAAGAAAATCCTAAATTCATGCCAATCGTAATTGAATCAACTATGAAGAAAATCCTAAATCCATGCCAATTCTAACAAAAGAAAATCATAATTATAATTTCATGCCACTTGTTCATGCCATTCCTAAGAAAATTCAATAAATTTGTATAAGTTTCTCAACCATACAAATATAAAGTCAATTATTATTTAGTATTCAATCATAACTACCGCATCCACTATAATAAACTATGAAGAAAATCCTAAGTTCATTCCACTCCTAAGAAAATCTAATAGGTTAATATGATTTTTTCAACTATACAAAGACTTCATAGAAGTCAATTACTATTCAATATTCAATCATAACTATTACATCTAAGAAAATCCTAAATTCATGCCAATCCTAAGAAAATCCAATAGGTTTGTATGAGTTTTTCAATAATACAAAGACTTTATACAAGTCAATTACTATTTAGTATTCAATCATAATTATCAAGAAAATCCCCTAAGTTCATAAAGACTTTATACAAGTCAATTACTATTTAGTATTCAATCATAATTATCAAGAAAATCCCCTAAGTTCATGCCACTTGTTCATGCTAATCTTAAGAAAGTCAATTACTATTTAGTATTCAATCATAACTATCACATCCACTATAAATCAACCAACTATGAAGAAAATCCTAAGTTCATGCCGCTTGTTCATGCTAATCTTAAGAAAATCCAATAAATCCAATAGGCTTATGAGTTTTTCAACCATACAAAGACTTTATAGAAGTCAATTATTTAGTATTCAATCTAGGAAATTATTTTATAATTGCCACTCGTTCATGCTAATCTTAAGAAAATCCAATAGGTTTGTATGAGTTTGTCAATAATACAAAGACTTTATAAAAGTCAATTATTTAGTATTCAATGTAGGAAATTATTTTATAATTTTATATTAATAATATTAAATTTTAGATCATGATTTTTTAAATTATAAAATAGCTTGGTTATAGTGATAAAATTTGATTTTCATTAACAAATAATTTCTTAGATTTTTATTACTATTTGTAATTGCATAAATTAATAATATATTAATTTTAGTTTCATAAAAAATATAAAATATATTTTTTTTTAAATAAAAATTTATAAATTATAAAATCTAATTTTTTTAAAATAAAATATTAAAAATTATAAAATATATTTTTTTTAAATAAAAAATTAACAATTATTTTCAAAAATCCAAAATAACAAAATCAAGGTATATTATATAAATAAAAAATAAAATTTAAAACAAGATGCATTATAAAAGAAAAAACTAATACTTATATTTAAATTTAAATTATATACTACATATAATAATAAGAATGAAAATATTAAGTGTTTTGATTGGTTCATAGATTTATGGTCTGGATCATGGCCTCTAAAACCATGGTTGATATATCTATACTATGAACCCTCTATGGAGAGGATGTATGCTGAAATGTAGATTTGGTAGATCTTTAATCCTTCACACCAATTGAATCCTCACTAATGACTAGATTTGTTGTTTGGTTCAATGGATTTGCTTGCTTGGATGATCTTTCAATTCAATTAGTTCAATATCTTTAGCATTGTAAGGGTTTATGCTTCATTAATAATGTGTCGAATGATCTGTAACACCTCAGTTTTGAGCCCCATATCAAATAATGTATTTTGGTAATCTATGAAAGGCGAGAGTGCCCAAATAATTGAAAGAGGTCAGTCTGCCTAGGAAATGTAATGTTTTGATCATTATTAATAATAAATACATCACTGGCTGCTAGACGAACAAAGACAAGATTTATAGGGGGTTATGATTTCATAAGAGAGGGGGCTTGAGGGGCTAAGTATTTATTTTATATTTTATTTACAATTTTTTTTTCAATGGAGAATAATAGTTACATGAGCTTCTTGGGGGGAAGGCCAAGTGGTTCCTTAATTCCAAGAAATACATAAACCCATATTTGGTCTGTGGTGGGGGTTTCTTCTTATTCACTCATTCACTCACTCACTCATTGTTCACACCTTTAATTATGTTCTCTCTCCACTCATTCTTTCACCCACTCATCTTTCCTCATTCATGTTTGGCTTGGGGAAGGAAAACGAATTGTTGGAGAAGAGCCATGGTTTTGTTGGTTGTAAAGACTGATGGTGTATTCCAGCCATGAATTAAGGCCTGCATGTCTGAGATGTTTTGGCATGTGTTCAGTTTTTCTCACAACTGCGAGTCCCGAGTGTCCCAACATGGAGATTCTTGAGCAGATGCACTGGAGCCCTGGAAGGAGATGGACATCCTGAGGGACTGCATGGTAGAGAAGGGGGTCCATTTTCTTGGGTTGTGTAGGTTGGGTAGAAGAGAGTTGGTGTACTTTGGATTGTTGTGGGTGCTGAAAATCCTATGAGAGCTTGAGTGTTGACTGGTTTGGGAAGATGAGTGACACTTTAGAACTGTCCTTGTGGATTCATAGCCCTGGCTCGGGGGTAACATTGTTGTTGAGACTTGGAACAATAATGTCTATGGTTGGGTGGAACGTCCTTGGTCTACAGCCAGTTAGTGATTCATTTCATTAAAGACAAGTGCTCTTTGTCATGGTTTTATTTACATGTGTATTTATTTTGTTGTGTATTTATTTATCTATGAGATTCATGTCTATATTATGCATGCTTGTTGGTTATTGTTGTGCATGACATATGTCTCATTTATTTATGTTGTAGCATGAATATTTAACTCTGCATGTGAATATTTCGTGCATCTTTATTCATTAAAGTTTGATCAGAATTTGAAAGAAGTCCGCATGCGGGCTTGAAGTGGCGTGCCCGACTTGTGGGTGGTTGGGTACGTTATAGTTTGGTATTAGAGCTTCATGTTGAAACACCAGTTCGGTATGGACCAGAACTGTTGGATAGGGTATGATGGTTAAGAATGATTGTGTCCTTGAAATCTTAAAGCTCAAGAGAGATAGCATTGCAGAGATCACATAGAAGCCAGAGCGTCGTGGAGACAAAGATCCTTGTAAAGGATCATAGAATTGTGACCGTTCCCTTTTGAATTTGGGAGCGATCACCACCGTGGAATCAAGGAGTTCCAGATCATTAGATCAGAAGGAAAATGAATGAGGACTGTAAGATAAAGGTGAAACCAGAGGCTGGGAGAGATTATTTCACAGCCGTCGGATCGAACTTGTCGATCTTCAGCAGTTGATAGAAGCTGAGCAGGAGATGAAAAAATTTGGAACTTCATCGCTTCAGCAATTATGTGAGAAAGGAATAAGCAGGAAAAGGTCGAAGTTGTGAAGTCCTGCTGGCCATACGATCTGATAGGAGGCTCAAGTGAAATATTAGCCATTAGTCAGGGTCCTCCGGCGTTGACCACTTTGGGAAGTTTAACTCTGGGAGAATCGAACCCTCTTAGAATTGATATAACCTGGAGTCCCAGAGCGCCGAAGTCCCGAAGTCCCGTCGACCGTTAGATTGAGGGAAGGAATTGGAAAGTAATGTTGACTAATGGATCTAGAAATGGTGGAAGGATAGAAAAGTTTTGGAGCTTCAAACTTCGCCACTCCAATAATTACTAGAAAATGGGCAAAGCCTCGAAGTGTCGAAGCCCCGAAGTTGCGAAACCACAAAGTGTAAAGATGTCGTCATGAAATCATGCAAGCCATCATATCTGGAGCAAAGAATGTGGATCATGCATTTGATGGATGTCGCATCGTAGGCCACGTGGCAGGGGTGCCATGTGGGGACACATGTCACCCAAATTTAGTACCTTTTGGGCCCCAAAATGTTCATTTTTTAGTGACACATGGCACGCATGCCATGGGTCCACGTTTCCATGGTTGACGTTAGCATGCCATGTCATCTCCGGGAGTATGGCTTCTGGGGGTGTCCAACGTCTCTACTAGTAAAAGTGTCGAAGACTAAAGTTGCAAATTCACGTAGACCATCGATCTAAGATCCATTCGAGACCTTTCTCAACCATTAGATCAAGCAGTGGAAGGATGGCGTAAGTATTTTGATAGGTATCACTCCGAGGGAGTTTAGCGACTTGGAAGTTGTAATGTTCCGGAGTCTCGGAGCGCCGAAGTCCCGAAATGATTAAGGATCGTCCGTCCCAACGCTTGATTAAGTCTTGGCTGTCAGATTAAATATTGGAAGGATAGGGTAAGTACTTCGGCAGGTATCACTCCAAGGGAGTTGAACGATGCAGGAGTGGAAATGTCCTGGAGTCTCAGAGCGCCGAAGTCTTGAATCGATTAAGGATCCTCCATCTCAACATCTGATTATTTCGTGACCGTCGATATCGTTGAATCCTCCAGATGATCCAGGATCGTCTAGTCAACAAGAGATTAAATCTAGATTGTTCGATCTGCTAGTAGAGTTATGGGAAGGGTTTTGCTGAATTTTAACTCTGAGAGAAATCGAAAGATTGAAAGGGAAAATAGTCGAAGGACGAAGTTTAGAGGACTTGGTCCCAATGATGATCTCATGAAAAGGTAAAAGAGGTCAATTAGAAGGTGTTAAAGAGTGAATAAGCCCATGGTTTCAAGTCGTGGCCACATGGAAAGTGGTTTGAAGGAAGCCTGTGAAGAATTTGAATTTTATACCAGTTAAAGGAGAGTTGATGAAGCTTAATCCACCGTCCTTTGATGGTGAAAGATAAAGAGAAGATGATGTTGAGTCATTGTTTCTTGGACTCAAGAGGTATTTTCAATTGCATAACTACTCATCAAACCTAGAAGCCATAATTTCCACATACCATTTACATGGGAAAGATACTATGTGGTGGGATTAGCTGAAGCAAGTTGAGCACATTAATGAGAGTAGGATCACTTGGAAGAAATTCAAGAAATATTTTCAGAAGGAGTACCTTTCAGAACACTTCTATGAAAAGAAAATGCAGGAGTTCTTTGAACTTAGGCTGGGAAGCATGACCATGGCAGAGTATGAAAGGAAGTTCTTGGGGCTGCTAAAGTACATGGGGTTTATAAAATATGAGAAGGTGAAAGTACGAAGGTTTTTAAGTGGATTTCCATCCTTTTATAAAGAGAAGATTCAATATGATGAACCTGAGACTTTGACTGAGACCATCAGGAAAGATAAGTACCTATATGAGCAAGGAAAGGGCAGAGAATCCATGGATATATCTTGGAAGGATAAGAAGAAGGAGATATTTGATCAAAGGAAGAAGGGATTCAAGCCTCCTTTCAATAGAAATAGCCCTAATAAAAATCATCAAGATCAGTATGCTAAGGAT
Organism: Picea engelmannii; assembly: GCA_009831015.1. Classification (NCBI taxonomy): domain Eukaryota; kingdom Viridiplantae; phylum Streptophyta; class Pinopsida; order Pinales; family Pinaceae; genus Picea; species Picea engelmannii. The sequence continues at coordinate 642,811 of ML794214.1, read as the reverse complement.
GAATCCAAGAGAGAAGACTCCTTGGGAAAAAGGGAAAGACCACCAATCAAATGTTGGGGATGCAAAGAATATCACATGTACAAGGATTTCCCTCATAGAAAGGACAAAGTGAAGATCATGCACAACATCCAAGAGGCTACAACAATAGAAGACATGGGAAGAATTTATGCAGACTTAGATGATCAACAAGCATAGTACCAATCCAATATGATTGAGGTGGAAGGTAAGATCATTAATCATCATGTTGCTATTTTAATTGATTCAAGAGAAAGTCATTGTTACATTCATCCTAAAATAGTGGATAGATTACATTTGGAGAAAAGTAAGCTTGAAAAATGAAGTTTGGTTCAGCTAGCCACTGGGACCAAAAGGAGAATCCATGATATGGTCATAGGTTGTTCCATAAGTATTAATGGTGTGAATACTAATGCTAATCTAAATATTATACCATTGGGATCTTATGATATTCTAATTGGAATGGATTGGTTCGACAAGCATCATGTTGTCCTAGATTGTCATAACGAGACATTTACATGTCTTGATGAAGAAGGAAAACAGAGCATTGTGAAAGTTGTTGCAAGACCCATCTCTATAAGGGAGATTTCATCCTTACAGTTGAAGAGATGTTTCATAAAAAGATGTCAATTGTATGTAGCCCATGTGGAGGAGCCATAAAAGACAAAGGGGCCAAGCCTTGAAGAATTTTTGGTACTACAAGAATTTGAAGATGTATTCCAAGAAATACCAGGGTTGCCACTAAAGAGATATATATATTTCTCTATTGATTTAGTGCCAGGAGCTGCCCCGGTATCAAAAACACCTCACAGAATGAGTACACCAAAATTAAAAGAATTACAAATGCAGTTGGAAGAATTGTTGAAGAAAGGGTACATACATCCAAGTGTTTCACCTTGGGGATCACCAATACTCTTTGTCAAAAATAAGGATTGAACCTCGAGGTTGTGTATTGACTTTCGACAACTGAATAAATCCACTCTAAAGAACAAGTACCCTCTACCCAGAATTGATGACCTCTTTGATTAGCTAAGGGGGGAAAATGTATTTTAAAATATAGATTTGAGATCAAGGTACCATCATGTAAGAATCAAGGAAGAATACATCAATAAGACAACCTTTAGAACTAGGTATGGGCATTATGAATTTGTAGTGGTGCCATTTGGACTGTCCAATGCACCAACTCTCTTTATGTGCTTAATGAATGACATATTCAGAAATTACTTGGATAAGTTTGTCATAGCATTATTGGAGGACATACTTGTCTATTCTAAGTCAGAGGAAGAGCTTGAACATCACCTAAGATTGGTATTGCAAGTGCTGAGGGAACATCAGTTGTATGCCAATCTTAGTAAGTGTTATTTTTACCAATAACAAATCCATTACTTGGGACACATTATTTCAGAACAAGGTATATCAGTAGATCCAGAGAAGATTGAAGCCATTAGAGGATGGCCAACACCCATGAATGTTTCAGAAGTTAGATATTTTATGGGGTTAGTTGGTTACTACATAATATTTATAGCAGGGTTCTCTAAGATTTCTCATCCCATCACTTCTTTGCAAAAGAAGGGAGTTAAATTTGAATGGACATCTGAGTGTGAAGAGAACTTTAATTTGTTGAAAGAATTACTTACTAGTGCACCTGTTTTAAAGAATTTTGACCCAAATGAAAGTTTTGTGGTATGTATAGATGCATCCAAGGAAGGACTTGGTGGTACCTCACTCAAAATGGACATGTCATTGGTTATGAGTCCAAAAATCTTAAATAACATGAGAGGAACTATGTCACACATGAATTGGAACTTGTTGCCATTGTTCACGCAATGAAGATGTGGAGGCATTATATCACGGGGAAAAGATTTGAATTAAGAACAGACCATAGTGGTCTGAAATATATTTTTGAACAACCAACTTTGAATTCCAGGAAAATGAGATGGCTGGAATTTTTAAGTGAATACAATTTTGACATCAAACATATCAAAGGAAAAGAAAATAAAGTTGTTGATGCACTTAGTAGAAGAGTACATCTCATGCATGCTACAATTGTTAGTATGGATCGGTCAGATTTAAAGAGAAAACTTTTAGATGATGTTGTTATGGATCAGCATTACCTGCAGGTAAAAGAAATATTACAACAGGAAAATGTACAACAAAAAATTAAAGAATATGAGATGAAGGAAGATGGAATTTATGTTCCTAGTTTCAAAGAAATTAGGAATTTGGTATTAAAAGAAATGCATAATGTTCCATATGTCGGACATCCTAGTTACCAAAAAAAAATTGCAACAGTAAGAAGCCAATTCTTTTGTCCAGGAATGAAAAGAGATGTTTTTGATTACATTGCCAGATGTGTGGAATGTCAGAGAGTGAAGGTTGAGCATAGGCACCCAACGAGTTTGCTACAACCATTACCAATTCAAAAGAAGAAATGGGAAGTGTTAACCATTGATTTTATAACTAAATTGCCCAGGACAACAAGACAACATGATTCAATCATGGCCGTGGTTGATAAATTCACAAAGGATGCTCATTTTGTTCCTGTAAAAATGACTCATACAACAACTAATATTGCAGAAATTTACATGAGGGAGATTTCTAGGTTGCATGGGATACCTAAGACAATTGTCTCAAATAGAGATACAAAGTTTACTTCAAATTTACAGAGGGGATTGTTTAAAGGATTTGGTACAAATATGGAATTTAGCACAACATACCATCCACAGTCATATGGGCAGACAAAGAGAGTCAATCGAATAATTGAAGACATGTTGAGAATGTATGTGATGGATAAGCCATCCAAGTGGGAAGATTACTTGCACTTGGTTGAGTTTGCCTATAATAATGGGTATCAAGCTTCATTGAAAATAAGCCCATTTGAAGCATTGTATGGCAGGAAATGAAAAACTCCAGTGAGTTGGGACAACCCAGTAGACATAGTGATACTTGGACTAGGATTGCTCAAGGATATGGAAGACTAGATGGTTAGAATTAAGCAGAATTTAAAGGCAACTCAAGATAGACATAAAATTTACGCAGATAAGAACACGACAGCTAGAGACTTTAAAGTGGGGGAGCATGTGATTTTAAAAGTGAATCCCAAGAAGATCTCTTTGAAGTTGGGTAGTTATACAAAGATAGTAGCCAGATTCAGTGGTCCATTTGAGATATTGGACAAAATAGGGCTAGTTGCATACATGCTTTCATTTCTTGCTTCCATGAATGTCCATAATGTATTTCATGTCTCTTTGCCAAAAAAATATGTACATGATCCTAACCATGTTATTGATTGGTATCTAGTTCAGGTAGAGACAGAGGAAAAATTTAAGGTCTTACCAATGCAAATATTGGACAAAAAAATCAAAATTCTCTGGAATCGAGTTATAGAGCTGGTAAAATTCCAGTGGATCTACTATGGTCCTGAAGATGCTACTTGGGAGCATGAAGATGCCATGCGAGCAGAGTACCCACAACGTTTTGAAAAAAAATTGAAATTTTGTTTTTTGATTTGTATATTCACTAACGACAATGCCAAAATAAGGGGGAGGGGATGTAACACCACGGTTTTGAGCCCCGTATAAATAATGTATTTTGGTAATCTATGAAAGTATAGAGTGCCCAAATAATTGAAGGAGGCCAATGTGCCTAGGAAATGCAATGTTTTGATCATTATTAATAATAAATACATCATTGGTTGCTAGACAGACAAGGACAAGAGCTATAGAGGGATATGATTCCATAAGAGAGGGGGCTTGAGGGGCTAAGTATTTATTTTATATTTTTTTTACCCATTTTTTTTAATGGAGAATAACAATTACATGAGCTTCTTGGGGGGAAGGCCAAGTGGTTCCTTAATTCCAAGAAATACACAAACCCATCTTTGGTCAATGGTGGGGATTTTTTATTCTTCACTTACTCACTCACTCACTCACTCATTTTTCATTGCTCATTGTTCACACCTTTCATTATGTTCTATCTCCACTCATTCTTTCACCCACTCGTCTTTCCTCATTCGTGTTTGGCTTGGGGAAGGAAAACGAATTGTTGGAGAAGAGCCATAGTTTTTTTGGTTGTAAAGACTGTTGGTGTATTCCAGCCATGAATTAAGGCCTGCATGTCTAAGATGTTGTGGCCTATGTTCATTTTTTCTTAAAACTGCGAGTCCTGAGAGTCCCAACATGGAGATTCTTGACCAAATGCACTAGAGCCCTAGAAGGATATGGACATCTCGCAGGACTACATGGAAGAGAAGGGGGTACATTCTCTTGGGTTGTGTAGACTAGGTAGAAGGGAGTTGGTGTACTTTGGATTATTGTGGGTGATGAAAATCCTATGAGAGCTTGAGTGTTGACTGGTTTGGGAAGCCAAGTGACACTCTGGAACCATCCTTGTGGATTCATAGCCCTAGATAGGGGGTGACATTATTGTTAAGACTTGGAACAACAGTGTCTACGGTTGGGTGGAACGTCCTTGGTCTGCAGCCAGTTGGTGATTCATTTCATGAAATATAAGTGCTCTCTGTCAAGGTTTTATTTACCTGTGTATTTATTCCACTTTGTATTTATTTATCTATGAGATTTGTGTCTATATTATGCATGCTTGTTGGTTATTTTTGTGCATGGCATGTGTCTCATTTCTTTATGTTGTAGCATGGATCTTTAAATCTACATGTGGATATTTCATGCATATGTATTCATTAAAGTTTGTTCAGAATTCGAAAGAAGTCCAGAGGCGGGCTTGAAGTGGCGTGCCCAACCTGTGGGTGGATGGGTACGTTACCCAACTACCCAATATGTAATGTACCCAACCACCCAATATATACATTACCAATATGTAATGTACCCATCCACCCACAGGTTGGGCATGCCACTTCAATCCCACCTCTAGACTTCTTTCGAATTCTGATCAAACTTTAATGAATAAAGATGAATGATCCGATCCTTGATTCCAAACAATGACCAAGTTGTGTTCCCATTGTAAAGGACATATCCGCTCACTACCAAATCTACTTTCTCTTTTATAGATATACACTTTGAAGTTGAATGACTTATTATGGGATGTGATTCATTATATTTGATCATATATGAGTCATGCACTAGGGTTTCCATAGGTATGCACTAGGGTTTATGCAAGCATTCACTAGGGTTAACATGGAGTGACAAGAAGTGATGAGAAGGGAAGTGATTAGGCTATATATGTGGCAATCATTCTGATCATGCAAGAAACCCACCTTTCATTCCACCTGGAAAATCCTTGGTTCTAGGGAGGAGGTTTCAATTGGGGTTGTGCCTACTAGAGGAGGAGACAATGGCTATCATTAGTGATCTAACTCATGATATATTTAACCAAGGTTCCAAGGTGGATGATATACTAGAGGAAGGATAATGATACTAGTTGAAAACTCTCCCAAGGCCCTTCAATTCAATGCAATTTTACCACCTAAGAAGTACATTGGAATATATCACATATATCCTCAGCAGTTAAAACCAGAGATAGAGAAGGACGGGGATTTAACTCGGTAGCATGATGAACTTGGTACCACTATTCCTTCTATTGATTATTGTAAATACTTTGAACTCCCCTTTTGTAGCTCAGTCAGAAGATACAAATTTCAACTGGAGGTAGGGTTTATTGGAGATTTTCTGGAACTTAAACATATGGGTGGCTCTAAAACCATTGATGTAGGGGGTTTAGGGTCACTATTTCTAGAATGTGAGAGGAAACACAAAAGGCACAAGTGTATCAAATGTTGTAGGATTCTATCAACTTGAATTTGGTGATGAAACCAGGCTAAATGACATTATGGATTCAAAAGAATTGGGAGTTGTAGACTGGTTTCAATGTAAAAGGATGCACAATAATTTTTTAAAGGACTCTACCAAATATAACTTTAAACCCATGGTTGGATACATTCCACACATAATGACATTAGAAAATGGCTAGTTGGTATGGATTTTCTAAGTGGTGTAATAGGTTGATAAAACCCTTCATAAACGCTAGAAGTGGGGTTCAGAAACTTTTTTTTTTGAAAAAATAGTATGGCAATTTCGATTCTCTATCTACTTGAGTGGATATCCTCCTAGTATAGGTTATAATTTTGGGACTCCAACTAGTCCTTTGGTCAGAGGAAGTGTTTGAGGAAATAGGGAATTCCCTTGGCACATTTGATGAAGTCAGTTTCTCTTTCTATGACAAAGGATATTTTAGAGTGGAACGATTCCTGTGGGTTAAGAGACTAGTAAAGGATTGGTGGAGAGTGTGATCATAAAAATAGGAGTAGATATTTTCCATTTAACCTTATATTATGAAGGTATACCCTTCTAGTCTGGACATTTCCATAACTACGAGATGCCACCTGGCAGTTGAATATAACTATCCAACACAAAGGAGTATTTTGGCTCAAAGAAAGTAGTCGAAAGGTTTGAGGGAAGAATGGATGGAAACTTCACACAATCCAATATGGAAGGAGGAAATGTGAGAAAAGGTTCCTATCGGTTGTCCTTGGTATACTCCATTGGAAATACAATATCAGCCTTTGGTCAAAGTCCAACACAAGGAACATGGTTTGTATGCTAATAGAGATAATAAGGAATGCATGCCACATTTGACTATGTCATTACATCCAATTTTTCCCAATAAAAGAAAATCCTCTAAAAAAATAGTTTTAGGGATATAGGGATTAGAGTTAGAAATCAAAGGATTGGAGTTGAGTAAATTTATGTCCAGTGTTACAAGAATAAAAAACCCTATTTCCCCAACCCTCATCCCTATACCAATGATCAGAAGGGCATTGGTAGATGAATCCTAGATAAAATGGGGGAAGCTATAGTTTCCAATAGGCTTGATCGATTCTTAATATATGAAGGGTTCATAGATGAATTCATTTGGATAAAACAATGGGTTTCCTTGGGAGGTGATTTTGGCCATAATCTAGTTGTATTGGAAGTATCACCTATACAAGAGAAACCAACAATCCCCTTCAAACCAAACCTAGAATTGATGAAGACTAGGGATTTTGTAAACAATATCAAAGATGGATGGAAACCCTATGATGAACACTTAAGATAATCTACATCTATCTAATTTCAACATAATCTAAAAGAAGAAAAAATATAGCTTCTCAAAGGGAAAGAGATAAAAATAAAGAACATGATATGATACTTAAAGAAGTGGAGGAAACCCTGGAATCACTTTACAATAGTGATGGTTTAGGCTATTTGAACTAGGACTAGAAACTAGAGGTAAAGCTTTGGGAAGAAAAAATAAGAACATTTCAATAGAACAAAAATATAAAATAAATAATGGAGGCTTAAGAGCATGGTCTTATGGTTACAAACAAGTGACAAGAATACCAAGTTTTTTCATAGATATGGAAATAGTAGGAAAAAAATAAAAGTTTGGAAAATTGATAAAGGAGATTATAGGTGGGAAACAAATTTCAAGGATATTGTAGATGAAAGAGTCAGTTACTTCCCAACCCTTTTCATATAGGACTCTATGGCTACAATTGTTGAGGAAATAAGAATATCAAACTCATTTCCTTTCTTTTTCAACCATGAGGACACTTAGGAGCTCATGAAAGAGGTTGGTAAAGAAGAATTGCAACAAATTTTATAAATTTTTCAAAAGGAAAAAAAGTCTAGGGCTAGATGGAATTCCTATGAAATTATTTTTAGGTTGTTATAATTTCAGAGAAGAAGACTAAATAAGGGTGGTGGAGGCTACAAGAACCACATGAAAAATGTTGGGAGATTATAACACCATCTTTATATCATTGACCCCTAAAGAGGAAAATCTGAAAACCTTTGAAAAATTTGGACCAATATCCTTATTAAATTGCATCAATAAATTATCTCAAAGGTTATTACAAGAAGATTGAAAAATGTTTATCAAAATAAATTTCTAGAGAACAATTTGGGTTTTTAGAGGGAAGACAAATCCACAAGTCAATTGGGATCACACATGAAAGACTTCATTTGATCAAGGTTAGAAACCAAAGATCAATGGTAATTAAAGTGGACCTATCCAAAGGGTATAATAGATTAATATGGCTTTATATTAGACTTATCCTTATACATAGGTTTCTATCATTAGTTTGTTGTTTGGGTGATGAGTTGCATTAATTTAGTATCTTTTTCTATCTTAATCAATGGGGAAACACCCATTTCTTCATAATAGGAAGGGGTATTAGGCAAGGATTCCCCCTATCCCCTCTCCTTTTCCTTTTAAGTGTTCAAGTTTTGAGTAGGTTAATAAAAGAGGCTTCAGAAAATGGTAATTTCAAAGAGGTAAATATTGGAACAACCTATAACATCACACATCTTTTGTTTGTGGATGATATATTGATATTTTATTAGGGAAAAATAAGGGTAATTGGGAAGTTAAAAGATTTATTGGATTTATCATGTAAAGCCACAAGTATGATTATAAATGTTGAAAAATCTACTATGTCCTTGTGGGGAACAACTGAGTAGGAAAATGATTATTCTACTCAATTATTTCCCTGACAGTTGATAGATCTATACCATGGTTTGAAGTACTTGGGATTCTACTTGAAGCCAAATCAGTACAAAAATTGTGAGTAGAAATGGTTGTTTTCCAAAGTGGAAAAGAAGTTAAATTCCTGGTGTAATAGTTGGCTCTCCAAAGGGGGATGCCTGGTACTAGTAAACATTATACTTAAAGAAATTCTAGTATACTGGATATTGTTACCCTAGGTACAAAAAGGCGCATTAGAGGTCATCAAAAGAATATGTTACAAATTTATCTGGTCAATAGATAAAAATAAGAAAGGGATCATTATGGTTTATTAGAAAAAATGGTTGTACCAAGAGTAAATGGAGGCTAGGGTCTAGAAAAATCCCTTTCTCTTCTCTAAGACACTTATAGAAAAAATGTGTGGAGATTAATTCAAGTAATTTGGAATTGTGCATTAAAGTAATTGTATCCAAGTACATTTATACCAATTATGTAGAGGATTGGGTAAGTAATCTAGCAAAACAAGTTCATTATGCCTCAATAGTTGGAAAGTTGTTAACTTATCTTTTCATTTGGTGGGAAACTAGCTGATTTGGCAAGCTAGAAAAGGAGGAAAAGTGAAAATTGATCTAAATCCATGGGTAGGAAACAAGATATTGTATAAATTACTTCCTCTGATGATTGAGGAGATATGAAGTAAAGGATATTATACACTTATATAGGTGATAAATTATGAGAGGTCTATGGAAATAACAATGGCTATCCTAGGAGTAGATTGGACTAGGGGAAGAACATGTTGAGGAATGGAAGAGATACACAGATGCATTACAAGGAAATAATGTCAAAATAAGAGAAGATAATGACCAATTGTTATGGTCACTAATCCAAGTGGAATATGTGTGCACAAACTAGGTTACAAATATATTTCTAAGGAAGGAAGGGAGGGATAGCAAGTATGGTGGTGGAGAACCACATGGAAATTAATATTCCCTTCCAAAAAGAAAATATTAATGTGGTTCATTTTAAACAATAGGGCTCCCACTTGAGAGGTGCTACAAAATGAAAAAATCAATGAACTAGGTTGGTGCATCTTATGTTAATAAGAAAAAGAAACCACTGTACATTTAATTATGGTCTATCCATATACAAAAGAGGTTTGGAAAGAGGTGGAAAGTATGATAGGATTAAAAAATGTCTGGGAAATTGAAGATAGAAAAGAAGAATTTAGATTATGATATCAAAAAAAGGATACAAAGAAGATCATAGCCCTTCCTCTTAACATAACCTAGGGAATATGGTTAACCAAAAACCTAAAGTTATTTGAAGGTAAGGAGAGTCTACTATCTAAAATGTGATGTATAGTCAATAAACATATTAAATTCTTAGCCATAGCCTCAAGAAAAAAAAAACATATATATGATATGAAAGAAGAGATGATAAACAAGGATATCACACAGGAATCCCTGCTAAGGGAGGATCACGAGGGATTTAACATTTATCTACAAATCATTGCATTTCTTTCAAAGTTGGGATAGGTCAAAAAATTAATAATTATTATGAATTGATGGCTCTAAAATTAGTTTTGTAGTTGGTCCAAGAATTTGGTGTACCACAAAATCAAATATTTGGTGACTAACTCATGTTTGTTCAATGGTTGAAGGGAAACAACAATTATAATTTTCATTTTACAACCACTATATGATAATGTGCAATTCCAAATGACAACTTAGATCTCTTTTTCTCACATATACATGGAAAATAATAATATAGAGTATGGACTATCAAAAAATGGAATAGGATTGGAGAGAGTACCCTAGATTATATCCATACTCCAAGATGGGCACACAACTCAATATACTCATGAGCATTGACTTTATTTTTATATTATAAGAGTTTTTGTTTAAGGTAGAGGATAGTTTCAAGTTTTTAGTTTGAACCGATGTATATTATATGATCTTTTTGAATTGGGAAATACACTCAATATTACATCTACAATTTTATGTTACACAAAAAAAAGGTAAGTATGAAGAGTTGTTGTTATAAGTAACTTTAATGCATTTTTGAATGACTTTAGAATATGATTATCTAATTTTTTTTAATAAAATTACAATTTTTTTTCTTGAAAAAATAATTAAAAAAAAACAAATAAAATTAAATGAATAAAAATTACTTTATTTACATTTATAATCAAAATTAAAATTAAATAATTATATATATTTAAATAATAATATAATAATATATGTAAAAATAAATATCCAAAGTCCTCATATCTAACTAAATGATACATGTTATCATAATATTGAGTAAAATTGACACATAAAATTATAATAATTATCAATATAATAATTATCAATGATTTTAAATAAAATATTAAAATTTGGTAATCATTCAAAAATACATTCCAAAGATCAAGAATGTTTCTAAATTGAACTTCTCTCCATATTTGATATATTGAATTCTAATTTTCTTCATATATTCAAACATATTCATTTGTTTCCAAAGATCAAGAATGTTTTTAAATTGAACTTCTCTCCATATTTGATATATTGAACTCTGATTTTCATCATATATTCAAACATATTCATATCTTTAAAAGATGTTATTTAACTTTTTTTTTGACATTGATACTTGAATAAATAACAATATAAACCATTCACACTACATTGATACGCAAATGTTTTGAATAGGAAAATAATCTTTTGGAAATAACTGTAGAAGAAGCTTCCAACCTACTCTTTTATTATGGTTAATTTTGGTTGATTTTATTAATGTAGTTGTGTCCCCTTTTTGTTTCCAACTTTAAAATACAAAAAAATACAAAATGGTTGATCTTAAAGCTATTTCATGTGTTAGATTTTGGTTTATGTCATATTCTTTTTTTTGGATAAGTGTTTGTGAACTTTTAGATGGTCTTGACTCTTATTCTCACATATTATTCATTAGTGAGTATTTTTCCCTCCGTTCCTTTTTTTCAATAGAAAATTATCTCAATTATATTAGAAATATAATTTTTTTACATCTTTGTCTCCATTTCTGGGCTTGGATCAAGTCTACAACAAAACATATCAAATACTTACTAAAAATGCATTACATGAATATATTACTATGTGAGGATATCGATTCCTTCTCAAAATGATACCAAACTACTACAATTCAAAAAACCTCCAGGAGCTGGCATAGAAACTGCCACGCAAAAAAACAACAAAAAACCAAACAACAATACTAATATAGGCTAATATGACTCTTATGCCCAGCTATACCATTGGACCAAGGAAAATATATAATGCTTCCTTCTAGTTCTCCAAGCGCCTATTTAGATAGAAGATCCACATCCCTATTGGAGTTCCTGAAAATGTGATCAAAACTGACAACATCAAAACATCTTATCATGTCCCTTATCCTTGATTTCCAACCTTTGATTGCACAGACTTGAAGACTGCCTCTATTGGAAAACCATTCAATCACCACTTTTAAATCACCCAATATTTGCAATCATTTGATTGAAATATGTAATGCCAAACTGAGTGTGGCCCAAGCCCCCATAAGATCTGCTTTTGTGTTAGTTCCTTTGCCACAGTTTAATACCCATCTAATAACTGTAAAATCTAGAAATTTTATAACTCCACCAGCTCCGCAACATAAACCAACAAGATGGGATGCCCCATCAAAATAAGAGACTGTAATATTGCTATGTTGAGGTATCATAATGTTCCTCATGAGTCTATCCTTTTTTGGTACATCATTCCCAATTTGAAGCACCAAGGACTTATAGATCACAACATGAAGAGAAGGAGTGCTCCCCTCGAAAATAGCTTTGTTACTTTCGATCCATACAAACCAACATATATGAGAAGCTAATGTTGATGAAACAATCTTATCCTCATGCCAGTTCTTGAAACACTTCGCCAATGAGTTACCATTCTAGGTGTTTTTATAACCTTGTATAATTCTCACCTTATCCCAAATTGATTTTGTAAAAGGGCAATGCTGAAATAAATGCTCGATGTTTTCAGATTCCTGATTACATAGATAGCATAAACCAAGACCTTCCCATCCTCTGGTTTGAAGGGTATCCCAGGTGAGAATCTTTCTTTCCACTTCCATCCAAATAAAAATTTTAATTTTTAATTAGATTTTCTATTTCCAGAATGCTCTTCTCCAACCACTAAATTTCCTCACATTTTTAGTAGACATAGTGGCCCAGTAATGTTTTTTTACAATGGGGACTCCATATTTATCACCACCTGTCCACATCAACGAATCTTCATTGTCCTATAGATATTACCCAGAGTCAATTAGAGCCCTTCTGAAAATTTCCCATTACGTGACCAAATCATCGATAAGTCCTAAATCATTACTATTAAATCAAGAAGAGGAGAATTGTTGTATGTCGCTGAACCTCCTAGCCTGCGCCAATGTGTAAATATTCTAGATATGAAGAACATATATCATATTTAATGAGAGAAAAAAAATTCCCCCCATTCCGAGGATTCTATCTTTCCCCAGTGCTATGAGTTGACTCGATCCCGGGTTCCATATCAACCAGTGGTTGATTAAATGAACTAATTACAAAAGTCCTCTCCAAATTCTAGATGTTTCCTTATGATGGAACGATTTAGACCTGAACCAATTTTTTATTGTTGTGTGAGGGAGATACTTGTCCTTTATAACGTGATGCTAGATACCTATACTTGTTAGAAACCTCCAAAGAGTGTTCACAGCCTAGGCATGTTTGAAATCAAAAATATTTCGAAGGCCCCAACCCCCATAAAGATTTGGTAAAGAAATTTGATCCCAATTGCAGATATGATAGAAATTTGTGTCACGTTTTCCTTTGCAAAGGAAATTGACCATTAATTTCCTCATGGAATTTAATACAGAGAAATGAATCATTGCTAATGACATCCAATAGACAGATTGGATTTCTAAAACTGAATTTAGTAAAGTGAGCCTACCTCCCAATGATAACCACCTGTAGCACTGGTTATCGATATTTTTTTCCATTCTTTTGATCAACTAGATCCAATCTACAGTGCGCTGAGGATTAGTCTTTAAATAAAAATCGAGATACTTGAATCCCATTGCAAGATCAGTAAATTTAAAAGGAAACAAGGATTTGTATGGAGATAACTCTTGCTCCGTTAATCCTGCTTGATGAAAGGTGGATTTTGTAGAAAGTAAGGCTGAGGATGAGGAAAATAATTTTAATATCTTATATATCTCCCACCATTTCTGCAGATTAGCATTGGTCATAATAATTACATCATCAACAAATAATATATGGAGGATTTTAATGGTTCTAGAGACATTTATACCCGCCAACTTCCCTTCTCTTTGAATTTATTTTAATAATAAACTTAATCCTTCCATAACCAGGATGAAGAGTAAGGGAGACAATGGGCAGCCTTTCCTTAGACCTCTTCAGATTTTACAGAAATATGTAGGCTCTCCATTTATTAATATAGCAAAGGAAGTTGAGACCACACATCTCATGATCCAGTTCGTTACCTTAATACCCAGACCTATTTGTATTAGAATCATCCTCAATAGGTCCCAATTAATACAATCATAGACCTTTTGAAGATCCAGCTTTAAAACTAAGGATTTTGTCTTTTTTTTTTTTTAATGTTGTGAAGGCATTCATGAACAGTTCCTATAGCATCCTGGATCCGGTGTCCCTATAAAAATCCTAGTTGCTCCTCAGACAACGATCTAGAAAAGATATGCTTGATTTGATTTTCTATAATTTTTGAAATTATTTTATAGCAGAGGTTGCACAGAGAGACTGGCCTATAATCCCCAAAATAAAGAGGCTTGTTTACTTTGGGAACTAAATCTATGAAATTCAAGTGTAAACCTCCTAAAATGTTTCCTTTTTGTCTCGACTCTTCGACCATATTGAGAATATCCCCCCTGACTAGATCGAAGAAGTGTAAAAATAATTCCACAGTCCACCCGTCTGGGCCTGGAATCTTATCGATCTTGAACTTTTTTAGAATATATTTTAATTCCTCTAGTTGGATCGGAGAATACAATACCTCGGCATCAACTTCTGTGATCATTCTAGAGAATTTTTTCGCCACTCTGACTTGATCTGTAGTAGAAGGATCTTCATTCTCCTTGAAAAAAAGATTGAAATGTTTGATAGCTTTGGATTTTATTATCTTTTGTCCTGTGTGAATATGCCCCTCATCATCCATTATATCCCATACATATTTGTTATTGCGCCTAAAAATTGTGAAATTATGAAAAAATTTGGTATTTTGATCCCTGCTCTGGATCCATATGGATCGACTATGTTCACGCCCTAGGTATTTACTTTTTTTAATTAAATTATTTCTTTCATGTTCCAATTATTTTATTAAAGATTTGTCCTCTGAAGTAATACCACCTTCCAGAGTATCGAGTAACATAGAGTTAATATCCTTTTCCAAACCCCTGAGATGATAATTTTTCTGTTGATAACAAATATTTTTCCATTGTTTAGTATTGTCCTTAAGATCCTTTAACTTCCAAATGAGTCTTTTCTTATTTCCTTCCTCTTCAAAATATTTTGAATCGTTTCATAATGTCTGAACCATTAAAAAAAAATCGTGTTCCATAAGCCACTGTGGATTGAGCTTAAATGGATAAGCTTTAAACTTTGGAGGTATCTCCAACTGGAGAAGAATCGGGGCATGATCAGAAATGAAAAGGTATTCTACCCAAGACCTGTAGATTCCTACCCTAGATAGAAAATCCTCCGAAATGAGGAATATTTCCAATCTCTTGGCAATCCGATAAGCACCAAAACGACCATTTATCCAAGTAGGAACAACAATCCCCAGAACTAGATCAATAAGATGTTTCTCTTGGAAAATTGATTTAAAATAACCAGCCGAATGTCCCACTGATGAAATGCCTCCCCATACCTCTTCC
The DNA here is from genome assembly GCA_009831015.1 of Picea engelmannii. Taxonomy (NCBI): domain Eukaryota; kingdom Viridiplantae; phylum Streptophyta; class Pinopsida; order Pinales; family Pinaceae; genus Picea; species Picea engelmannii. Next base: position 627,400 of record ML794214.1, on the reverse strand, counting down.
GAGGAGAGGGTAAAATTAATATCCCCTACAATAATAAGATTATTTTTTGATAGTAAACCCGAGTCTACCACTTTGGTCCAAAATTGATTTCGCTCCAAACAGGGCACATACACATTTAAGAAGGAGATCTCCCTTTTTCTTGCTAAGATGATCCCTGTCAATAAAATACTGCCACAAGTAAGGAAATAAAATAAATCTAACACATTTGGATCCCATGAAACCATCATACCACAAGGATTTCCCACGGAGTTGACAACATAGATAAACCAATTCGGCCTTAACGTACTCATAAATAACCTAGCTTTTTCTAAATGAACCAGAGTTTCTTGAAAGAAAACAATATCAGGATGAGTTTTATCAAGGACACATCGAACATAGGCTAGTTTAAGGGTACCTCCAGTCCCTCTGAGGTTGAGAGAGAGAAATATCATTACTTCACCCATGCCAGGGCCTTCACTGCTTTAAGTGCCCCACCCTCTGATGAAGAAGGAGTTGATGAATCTAAAGAAGATAAGTTAGTAGAATTCTGTGCGCGCTTCTAGTTTTAATAGGTGAATATTCAATGCCCAGTCCCTGGGACCATGCATATTCCTCCCCAGACCCAACATCAAACAGGCGATATGAATTATCCTCCCCAACATCAGAAGGGGGATTTATTACTAACTTTCCAAGGAAGATTGGTAAATTAACCGTTGAGTCTCGATCTCTAATAAAAGGTAAAAAAGAGTCAAGGACTGCAGAAAGTATTGAATCATATTCCTTCGGTTCCCGATAATCAGGAAGAGAAGAGGGATCTTCCAACTGAGGAGACTAGGAACCAGTTAATTGGTCTGATGACGAAGTACCCATTAAACCAGTAGAAAGGGTCTGAGGAATAAAAATACTAGACACTGCCTGGGAACAGGGTAAATTCGAAGGATCAGTCCTCGGGGAAACATCCGGTAAAGGAGACAAAATCTCCTGACACCCATCAGGTTGGCTAAGAGAACAGAAAAATCCCTCTACGAATCAAGAGTTCACATCAGATTTTGTCGTGAGTTTTAACCACTCGGAAGAATTTAACACATCTCATTCCCAAAGAGACAAAGCGGAAAAGAGAATAGGACATAATTTTTTTAACTTACCCACTATCATATCCAAAGACTCTGGTGAGTTGTCTTCTCCCTGAGCCACGTGTAAGGGTCCTAGACCGTAGAACCCTTTGTCCCAAGAATATTCTTGAGTGTCATGCACAAGAGTGGTTCCTTCTGGTTCTTCATCCGATTCAATAAAACCCTTACAGTCGCGCTACAAATGATTAGTGCTTCGATAAAAGATGCATCTAAATGGAACACCTAAATAGTCCAGCCATTGAATATAGCATTGACCCCTCCATTCAATCTCCAGGTTTTCCGGGAGACCCTAATGTATATCCATTTCGACTAAAACCCGAACAATCCTCTTTGAACCTGCAACAAGCGATTCTTTATCAGCCGAGATAAAATGGCTGAGAGTATTCCCAATAGCTTGTAGTGCACCTTCATTCCAGAAATGCCAAGGTAAACCTGGAATAAGTACTCAGACTTGTCTAAATGAAAAACACTCAGTATCTAGATCAAAATCCACTCACCACCTTTTTATCATAAGGGTACTACCACCATTAATCCATATTTTCTCCAGTAATGTCGAAACATCCTCTGGAGCTCTACACAGGAAACCCAGCCAGCCTTTGGAGAGGTAGATAATCTTAGGGGTGTAACCTAATAGTGGCATCCAGACTCTTTCCATCTAGTATGGAAGAGCATCCCTCTGCAAGTTCCCTTACAAAAACCTTCCAACCAAACTGTAGAGTGCCATTCTGCACGTTTCCTCCAACCCTATATTGGACCCAAGAACCAACCGCCTCAAAACTTTATTTGACTTCCACTGTCTTCTATATTTTCATTGAGGATGAGAATTATCAACAACTTTCCTCCGAAAGCCCAAAAAGTCCTCCTTTCTACCTTCGTAACTATGGTTTCCCACGGAAGTTTGATGTTGAGCCTCCGGACCAGATTCAGACAAACTTGGAATGGATTTTGTGAGGGTAGGTTGATAGTATGCACCTCCACAGTGAGGATGCTCTCTAAGGGACCGAACAGGAGGAGCAGAATCCTTTGAGAATGATGAGAAATGATTTGATTTTTTATTCCTCAAGCTATCTATGGTAGTGAAAAGACCGGCCTCCTACCAAATTCTTTCGTCCGCTTCACCCATCAAACCTCAGACCTCATCATTTAAACCTTCCAATTCGGAGGGTGCCATTTAGTGGCCACCTGGAGTCCACTTGTAAAATGCCCAATAAACAAATGTCACCGCAGACCAAAGTTCAGAAGTCATAAATAAGATAACAAGAGTGTCACATGGGAGATAGTTAAGAAGTAAGTCCACCTATAAACCTCCGCTCCTTGTTCCTTTATCTTATCAATATTCATATGTTCCTACTTAAACTAAGCCTCTTCTTGGGGTCATAAAATGTTCAGATAATTGGCTATTAATTGGATTGTGAATTCTAAGTAGGTATAAAAATATGGTATTTTTCAACCCTTCTCATTTTTAAGGAAGAATGACCTATTTTTCATATCCTCTTTCTTCAAAGTATATAATCATATTAGATTTATATCAACATATAAATAAATCTTGGAATTTACCTTGAAGTTGGAGTGCCAAAATTACCTATAGTTATTTCAATTTGGAATATATAAATTTCTTTTATATTTCCTAATTTAATTAGTGTCATTTATCTATCATTGTTGATTCCATCAATGCATCTTCACTACAAATGCATAAATTACAACAATGTAGATTGTATGAATTTCTTCATGTCTATTTCTTGGATTTAAAATAAAATAGTTTTATTTAACTAAATTTGTTGTAAATGTTTTTTTATTACAAATATCCAAATAAAATAACAACAAAAAACACTCATTATATATGTGTGTGAATAAATACATATAAAGGTTATTGGTAAGTATAAAGGAGTCATATTTACAATTAGTCATTTATTACAAATACACTATGTGTGTGTTACTGGTAAATTGTAATCACAATAGAGTGGCAAAGGCTATTGGTGATTCCAAAGGCATTAAAATAGAAATAGAAAAAAAAAAAATTGTAAAAATTAATCAAATCATTTATAAAAAAAAAGAAATTCATATTAACAAACTTAGAAATCATTTTTCCTATTTAAACTTTTTAGTACAAATCTCTTCGCCCACACATCAAACTCACTTTGCTCCCTTCTGTACCTATTAATTGAGTGTATTTGAAGTTTCAACTTCTCATTCTTCCCTCTAACATAGTGTTTTGTAAATGAATTGATTTAAATTTTAACTTTTAACACATACACATACACACATTATTCGTCCTTATTTTAAGGCTTCCTTGGCTCTTTTTTAACATATGTTAAATAAGAGTACACATTATTAGAAGAAAACCATAAAGAAAGGAGAGCATTAAACACTATATAAAAGGTCTTCTTTTATATATATATATATATATATATATATATATATATATATATATATATATATATATATATATATGAGAAGACATTTGCTATTAAGAAAACCTTATGTCTTTCAACAACACTTTCTTAAATGAATATAGTTTTTTAGACCCATCGACACTCCATGACATTATTTCTTTTCGGTCTAGGAACTAAATCAAATGTGTTATTCTTCATCAAGGAATGATATTCATCATCCATATAATTCTCCCATTTAGGTTGGCCATGTATATCTACATATATATTGTGATCATATGCCTCTAGCACACATACCACTAAATAAACACTACCACATTGTTTATGATTTTGTATTCTCCTTGAGTCATTTACATCCCATACATTAGCACCAACAACTTCAATTGTCTTAGTCACCCATATGGGAAGACGAATGTCCCTTGTTGAAGGAGTTCCTAAACAAAAATCACCATTGGTTGACTGAGCATGGGTTCCAAAAGTTGTTGTCAACTCTACCATGGAGGGTTCACTACTTGTTAGTTATGGTACATGAATCAAGTATCTAATCAACCAACATGTGTAGTAATTAGTTGATCCAAAATTCTTCAAAATTTCCACTAGGTCACTACTTAGCAATCTAAAAGAGGAATTCAAAATAATAATACCTAAAGTATTCTCTTTGAAGACAACATTGTTGAGGAAAAGATATGAAATAATCTTACTCAAGCATTTTCAGACTCTGCTTGGCTAGAGCAAAGTAGACGGGAATATCACCCTATGTTTATAGCCAACAAAAATGACATCCTAACTCACAAGTATTAATTACGAGTGCTTAGGATAGTCTTTCATCAACAAAAAGCTTGCTGGAAATTTATTTTTTATGTAATTTTCTGAACATATTAGTTGCTGAAATAAATGTAAAGATAGAAGTAAGGTCACCAAGATGATAATCAAGACATATAAGACATAAATAAATCCTTTAATTCATTCAAATTCACCAAATATTCATTTTCTTTACAAAATCTCATGCAGAAATTTTGGACCAAAGTGAAACTTAGACATCCCCGATGGAACATACAAAAGGACCTATGACAGAAAACCAAAATTGAACTCTAAAAGATGGATCAGCTTGCCACAATTTGTTGCCCACTCGACTTTTCACAATATCCTTTGTCATTCATGAAAATCAATTCACAAACAAACAAGTCTACACAGAATATCAAAGATAGATCAACACCTCTGAAAAACAAGTGTCTGAATGATGTGATTCAACCCTGAATATTGTTGTCTACAATAAGACCCTACTATCATAAAAGAGAATTAGGCTTGTGATGAATAATGAAAGAATGAAAACTAAACTATCTCAACATAAACTCAAAAAGAAAACCTTAGTATGCTTTTGCTTCTATCCTCCCCTTGTTCCTCCCTTTCCTTTTGCTTTTAAACAATTTAGAATTGGTTGAAGTAGTTGAACCAACTCATTAGTTAAGTTAATTAAAAGACTCAACTAACTTTAGTTAGGGGAACAATTAATAATCATAATAAGGGTTATAATAAATAATAACTAGTAGGTGGGACCCCTTGTCACTCCCTTTAGCTCATAACAATCATAACAATAATAACATAACCATTAGTAAAGTAAAACACACCTCCTTGTGTCTCCCATCAACTATTCACTTTTGGCAAATTTAGCTCATGACATTTGAAATAATTTTCAAAAATATTACTCATATGTCCAAAAATAAAATCCAAAAATTTCCTAAAGTCAACTGTCACCAATAATAGATAAATAAAACTCAAAATCCATATTTTCCGGTTTGTGAGGCCATCTTTCCCTTGTTGATGTTATCATTTTTTAGTCCTTCTGTGCTTGCCTTAGGCTGTGTGGGATCCTTAAGCCTCATGTTGTTGATCATATGAGAACAATCGTCCTTGCAATGCAAGTGGGAGGACACAGATTTACCCAAATTATTTGAAGATGTGGAAGGGACAGTAGCAGCCTTCTCTTTGACAGAGGCATAATAGGCCTATGTTTTTATCCTTTTATTTGAATAACTCATCCCTGCATGCGTTATTGATTAGTAAATGATATTTTAAATAACCATACATGACAACTCTTTAAAAATATGAAATAGATTTTGGCTCAGCAATATATCAGACTCATGCAATCCAATCCATACCAATTGTTAAATTGTTTGTCGATGAGCAGGGGGTGAACAAAAGGTTATGAGATATGTGAGGGGTTTGT